>JAUZST010016772.1:0-97498 GCA_034779995.1 Parotocinclus haroldoi
TAGGGCATGTTCGATTAATCGTACCAGCCGCTTATTAGGACCAAAACCATCCCGTCCCGATGTGCCCCCATTAACCGGATTCGACTGTGTGTGTGTGTACACACGTACACACGCACGCACACACACGCACACACACGGGGCCACTCGTCCAGTTTAGAGCACAAGTGCTTCCCAATTACGATAAGCGAGTTTACATCTAATACTCGAACAACTTTCTTTGACTTGTCATTTTCTTTTCTGATGATCTTGTTTAATGAAATATTCTTATATTCTTCATATTCATATAGCCTATTCATTCGCTTCATATTCGTTTTGAAATATGCCCCAATAACTTTGATAACTTTGCGTTCGTCCTTTGAGCTGAGACCAGGGTTTACGACAAATCTAAATTTCCATCTAAATAAAAGGATCAGAGTTGATGCCAAGTTCAATACAACACCTTTTAGAGTACATAGTCTAGAGAGCAAACTCTCGGCCAAATTCCCTCACACTGCTATGCTATTACACAGGCTGCGTCCACCTGCTTAGTCACGCCGCCCCTCGCGCAAGAGGCTCCAGACAGGGCTGGGTAAGTTGATGGAGCTGTTTAGGTATTCCTGCTGGCACCAACACACCGGTCTCAAATAAATTGTCTAATAAAAATGAATAATTGCCAATTAAAAGTGCTACTTCTCATCTGAACGCATTAGAGGAAGAATATGGGCATTTTATGGTCGTCGCTTAGCATGCTGTGACAAAGGCATCACCGCTCACCGGTGCACACGTACAGATATGGTATATTATACATTTAAATTATTTTTCAGACTATTTCTTTCTCTCCGTCCCGTTTACGCGGTTAGGAACAGCTGTCAGATCTGTCCTTCTGTAATCTCAGCCCTCTTGTGCAATGCACTGCCTCTTCATAGCCTGCCTACAACATGCAATGCTTCGTCATGAAAAAGTCACACAAAAAATATATAGATTTTAACATCAGATTTATTCTGTTTATGGTCAGGTTCCATTAAATGTGCGACGTCCCTTTAAATTAGTGTGACCCTGAAAATGCAAGTAATATATATATATATAGCATTCTGTGGTTCATTTTGCAGGCTAATTACTAGTAGTAATTACTAATTACTACGAGGTGCACAAGCATAGATTTGGGCACACTGCCAGGTCAAGGCATTGTTCCCTACTAAATTACATCCTTAATCCCTAATAAATTCATGCTCTGTGTCTGTTGATTATATATTTCTGGAAGACTAGAGTGTACCTAATAAAGTGATTAGGGAGTGTAAAAATAGATATTTCATCAGTGGATATTCATTTTGAAATATCCCCTAACTTTTGTACACTTCTAACTTTGACATTTTCTGTGAGAGAAAATAGAAGATTGATTGATGTGTATCCAGAAAGTTACCATAACCACAAAACCAAATTGATTTATTTTACTTTATTTGGTTTATTCTAAGGGCTGTACGGTCCCCTGTTACATCCTGACCTCGGACTCGGCCTGTGTGGAATTTGCATGTTCTCCCCGTGTCCGCATGGGTTTTCTGTAGGTCCACTGGTTTCTATCCACATTACAAAAGACGCGTTAGTTCAGACCCTTAGCGTCTACGTGTGTGTGCCCTACGATTAACTGGTGCACTGGTGGACATTAGGAGACGATGTCCTTCCAAGGGCCTCCCACTGAGGACTCATTTTATAATCTACTTTGATATAATTTAGTTTATTTTTTTAACTACTAATTTAAATTGTATTATTGGTTTGTTATTTGATTTTAAATTGTCATTTACCTATAATTTAGCTATAATTTAATATACTTAATGAGTATTTCTTTAATTAATAACATTTATCAATAACATGTTATTAAACAAATAACATCTAGGCCACCCATGAAGGACGGCTCCCCCTGTTGAGTCTTGGTTCCTCCCAAGGTTTCTTCCTTCTACTTTCAGGGAGTTTTTTCTTGCCACTGTCACCCTAGGCTTGCTCAACTTGGGATTGGCTTTTTAAGATCATATAATATTGTAAAGTTGCTTTGAGACAATGTACCATTGTAAAAAGTGCTATAGAAAAACATTTTGAATTAAATTGAAACAAGTTTTCTGAATATGATGATAATTTCAGTGTTTTTCAGTGGGTTTCTCAGTCCTGAAATTGCTTCTTGCTTCGTAAGTTATTAACTCAGTGTCTATAAAGTGTTTACATGCTTTTATTCCAAGCGGCATATAGTAAACTATACTGGGAGTAAAGAGTCATTGTAGATTCAGCCCCATTCTATTTCCAGACCTAATTTCAAGGTAGCAAAGGTAATTTCATTGGTGCTGCCTGGTACTATTATTAAGCAGCAAGATAGGACTTCATGTCTGCAGTCCAAGTCGTCCCATTCAGATCAGGGCTGACTGAATGCTTTTTAGGTTATTTCCTATGTAAACTAGGGCCTTGGAAGAAATTCGCTTTTGGCCTTTATTTATTTTTTTATGTGTTTCATTACATTTATTTTTTTTTTAAAAAAACGTTCTATCAGTTTGAATACTTAGTATTGAAATTAATAAGTAAAAAGATTGAACATTTTTAGGGGGTGGCTTTAGGTCCTGGGTTCAATCCCAGGGTGGAGTGTTGTGGGTCCTTTCTGTGTCGAGTCTGCATGTAATCCCTGTGTCTGTGTGGGTTTACTCTGAGTAACTCCCACAGTCCAAAGACATTCATGTTAGGTTAATTGGTGTCTCTAAAGCGGTCCTTAGTGTGCGAATGTGCGTAAGGAGTAACTGACCTGTTGTTACCTCAGACTTTTCCAATTTACAATACAGCCTTGAAGGTTTACAAGAAAGGAAGGAAGAAGTTTTCTGTTTAAAAGGGGTCCTTGAACACATTACCAGTCACTAAGTTCTTCTCTATGGCCCATAGTGACAAAAGGACTGATTATAAGGGCTATAAATTACTTTTTGTCATGTAGTATTTGTTTGTTATACAGTATTGGACCAAATTAATAAGTAGAACATAATATAATTGTAGTATTGCTTAAAAACAATATCCATACATTATATTTGAGGCATAATTATTTGCTACAATTGCCTGTTTTATCATCATTATATCATCCTTCATTTCTCGCATCACTGCATACATAAGGTCTTTTTTAGGCATAGGTATGAGCCAGGGAGAGAAGGAGAGAACTTCTCACTAGACATCGAGTAACATATTTTCCCCTGTCTATGTGCATTAGACATGTCTGCTCTGTTGGTGCAGCAGACTAATTCCTGTTCAACATTCTCTAGAACATGGTGCCAATTTGCTCACAGCTGCAGGCCAAACAGAGATAAGATGCTTTTAAATCTGTGTCATTTGAAAAAGAAAAAAATGTCAGCCTGGATGCAGAATGTGATCACCCTTTGCTTCACAAACACACAATCATACAGAAATTAGTCATCACATTAAAACCACTGGCATGTGAAGTAAATAACATTGAAAGTGTGATGCTCTGGGTAGTGTTCTGCTGGGAATCCTTGTGTCCTGTCCATACATTTATGTGTATGTTACTTCGGTATGTACCACCAGCACCGCAACCGTATTCCCAAATGGCTCATATCTCTCTGTTAGCATTGCAAAATTTGCTTAGACATGGCATGATAAACAGGACAATTCAATATATCCAAAGTACAGCATATAAACTTTTAAGCACCACTGTACACACTGTACAACACCCCTGGTCTATGCCCTTTTGGGCTGGCACCCTGCACCTGAAGCAACCCACCCACCTGAGCAGGCATTGGACCAAACCACTGGAGGCATATAAGAGATGATCGTATGAAATATGATTTGTGACAATTCTACAAAAAGTAAAACAGGTTTTACAATCTATAATTAGCACAGATTCTTTCAATAAATATTACTGCTATTATTTACCACTACATAGTTATGTTTACAATTAATCATTTTTTAGAAATAGCCCCATACACTCGTGGAATTTTTGTTAGTTTAGCTCAGAGCCATGCAATACAAATTCACAAGGTTCAATTAGATAATTGTGTATTATTTTAACACTTGAAATAAATCATGTTAATGGGTTTGTGAAGGCTCTCGAGTATTAAGTCTTAAATCCCAAGTCCGATTTCAAGTCCAGAGTCAGTGACAATCACAAGTCATTTTTTCTTCAATAACCGAATTAGGAACTTAAGTCCAAGTCATGTAACTTGGGTCCACAGATCCGATTCCTGAACCTTGTAATATTACACTGGTGGAGTGAATTACAAATTAGATTGAATGACAGTGTGCCTCAGACTGCTGAATAGAGCATGCCATTGACACAGAATCACTTGGTGGTACCAACAACCCCAACCACCCTTGGTAATGACACCACAGATACACCGGTGTGAGAATTGTAACACTGAATTACCAGGGGCCTCGAGGATAATCAGTGTAAGAAACTCTGGGAACTCTTACATTTGCAGTTATCATTTGCATTTTTTGTTTTTTGTTGAAAGGTGCTCTGTGCCAAATGACAGATTGCAGCATGTTTCAGGTTTATCTTACTTAACCTGCTCTAGACCAACTGGCAAGTGAGTTGTCTAAAAGAGTGATTTATTGGTGCATGCCCTGCACTCAGTAAGCAAGATTATTTAGCATCCATGCTGGCAGATTAAAGCTACACCCTACAGAGTGACATTTTTAGAAGTATCAGGATTTCTTGGGCATGCCATTAGCAGTGAAAGGGTGATCACAAATCAGACCAAGATCGATGCAGTTAAGCAGTGGCAGGTGATGTCGCTCTGACTGCAACACCTCTACTTGCTTAGATTGTGCACCATGCACAGTTTAATGTAGACACAATGCATGAAATGTGCATTATGACTATTCTGCCTCAAGTTCTCAATTGAGTGAAATGAGTTAGCAGGCAACTCTTTAAACCAGAGCACCACTGCATCTCCCAGCTCAAGCCTCTGGCTGTTGTGACAGGTTTGGGGAACTTATAAGGCCAACCTATAAGGTATATTGTTCATTCTGTGAACTGTGAGCATTACTAGTGCTCTGTCATGGCAACTGTGCAAGGAGGTGCACTGGCACCACTACAAGGTCTTCAAAGCCTCACATGGCCAGGCAAAGAGAGGCATGTCAGAGTATGGACAGAAGATTTACCTAGTTGAACTGCGGCGGGCTTAGCAATTAGACTACAAGTTCTTGCTGCTTTCACAGCAAGACAAGGGACAGAAAACAAACAGCACAGTTTGAGGTTTAAATCCTACCTGTCATTCAGTGTTGGTTTTTGGCCATGCTGCTTAATTGCAGAGCTTTCTCCAGATTCTCTGAATCTTTTAATGATATTATTGACTGTAAATGATGAAATCACAAAATTCCTTGCACTTATTACCTAATTTATCCCAGAGCTTAACATGTTTAAATTGTTTGCAACAAAATAGCATTGTTTGTGATTTGGCTGATTTGTGTAAGTTGAACTTTTATCATGTTCACAAATACAGATCACTTGACTTTGGCTCTTCTTAACTCTGAATAGGCAGAAGGGGACAGAAAACAAACAGCACAGTTTGAGGTTTAAATCCTACCTTAAACCCATGGAGCTGTGTATGTTTTCAGATCAGATAACTGGCCATAACTTTGCTGTCTTGGACTTGTTGTCTTTGTTGTTGACTTGTTTGCCAATTTTGCAAGTTTTTCTGCCTACAAAGTATTCAGAGGTCTGTATTTTTTAATCGTAGGTACACTTGTGTCACTGTGAGTGGCAGATTAAAAAAAAAATGTCCTTCTTATGGAGCATGGAAGCCCTGGCTGTGTGTTTTGGGTCATTGTCATGCTGGAAGACCCAACCATGACTTATCATCAGTGCTCTTCCTGAAGGAAGAAGGTTGTTGGTCAAAATATCACGTTACATGATCCCATTCACGCTTCTGTCAACACAGTTCAGTCCAGTTGTCCATTGTGCAGAAAAGCATCCCCAATATATATGGGCAAGAACTGTCTGCATAGTTTCCCCACATGGGGACAACATCTACGGTGCTGGGCTGTGAGCACAGCAGGACCCACTTAGGCCACATTCATGAAGCCAGTTTCTGATGGTTTGGGTAGACACATTCATACCAGTGGTCTGCTGGAGGTCATTTTGTAGGGCTCTAGAAGTGCTCATCCTGTTCTTCCTTGCACAAAGGAGCAGATACTGTTCTTTCTGGATGGTTAAGGAACTACGACCTTGCCTAGCTCTCCTAGGGTAACTGCTTGTCTCCTGGAATCTCTTCCATAATCTTGAGAATGTGCTGGGACACAAAGCAAACCTTCTGGCATGTATTGATGTGCCATCCTGAAGTAGTTGGACCACCTGTGTAACATCTGTAGATGTACAGGGACAAACTGTAAATGGCATCTAGCTATCAAACCAGTTTTGGGGATCGTCTTAATGTTGCTATTCTAAAGCACATGTTGTTCATTTCATTAACACCAAAGCAGCTGAAATGTGTGTGTGTGTATGTGTGTGTGTGAGAGAGAGAGCATGGTCAGAATCAAGTACATTGTGTTAGTATACAGTTCATAATATGGTGTTTGGGTAAGTTCCACATGACATATTGTTCCATTTCCATAATGTGGACATTGTGAATTTGCTTGTTCAGCTACAGTTTGACTGAGCACACAGTAGTGAGAAGGAGAGTGCAGTGAGTATGACTGACAGCATACAGCACATTTAATTAAGGTTTCTCTTCATCTGACAATGGGGCAAGCACACTAGAATCGCAGACATCAATATCCCATTTCCCTAACGACTATCACACACGTTGTACTGTATTAGTGTATAGGTCAGTTAATTAAAGCACCAAAATATTTCTGATCAGGAACCTTAAGGTGGCAGAATTTCCTCAACATGACAGTAAGGCACTTGCTTTACTTAATATAAATACTTTATACAACACAGATTACAAAGAAATTGGGACATTGTGTAAAGCATAAATAAAAAAGCAATGATTCATTGCAAATCCTATTCAACCTACATTCAGTTGAATACACTAAAAAGATAAGCTATTTAATGTTCAGTAGGATACCTTGGATTGTTTTTTTCAGATATTCATTCATTCTTGCTGGATGTACAACTTCGGTTACTCAGCAGTCCAGGGTCTCCATTGTGCTAATAGTGTACCACACATTTTTAATGGGAGACAGGTCTGGACTGCAGGCAGGCTAGTCTAGTACCTGTATTCTTTTACAATGAAGCCATGTTGTTTTAACGTGCAGAATGTGGCTTGGCTTTGTCTTGCTGAGATAAACATGGACGTCCCTGAAAAAATAATTGCTTAGATGGCAGTGCATGTTGCTCCAAAACCTGTAGGTACCTTTCAGTATTAATGATGCCTTCACAGATGTGAAGTTACCCATGCCATGGGCACTAACACACCCCCATACCATCAGAGATGCTGCCTTTTTGCACAGATAACAATCCGGACAGTTCTTTCCCTCTTTGTATTAGAAGACGTAACGTCCATGATTTCCAAAAAACAATTTGACTTTGGCTCTTCTTAACTCTGAATAGGCATTCATCAGGTTGTTTATTCTAAATTTGTATACCTTATTTGCTTTTTTTTTAATGTTGCTATTTCAGTGCTAATTTCTTTTTTCTCTCTCTCATTCTTTATTGCTGCCTCTCTCTTGCCCTAACTCTCCCTAGCTGAATAGTTAGCTGTATAAGTATAGAATAAATGTAGTCCAAAATTATTTACCCACACTTTGAAATGTGCATATCATTTACATATTTTTAATTAAATGCCCCCGAAAAACATCTAATCTAACTTGTAGCTTCCAACAGTTTGGCATTAAATAATTAACGTGTGCCCTTGATATGTCAGCACAAACTGTAAAAAAAATGTTTTTGAGGGTTCTAAAAAGAACCTATTAAAATTGCTTATATTTTTTAATTAAAATTAGTTAGCAAAACTACCTGTTTCTTAAGAGTAACAACAGTAAACTTAAAAGAATATCCTAACTTATACTCAAATCTATTGGCCATGCAATGCAGTGTGAATACACTTTTGACCTGAGCTGAGTTTCGAGCCGCGTGAAATCTAAACAATAATGCTGCTCCTATATACAATGACAAAAACGTAAGTATAGCTAGCTTTCCCTGAATAAGTAATGGGTAATAATTCATATTGATTATTTAATGCAGCTGTGTTGAGTCGCCATTTGGGCATTCCCAACTCCAGTATGCAAATTAGCATTTCAATGGTGTCTTTATTTTGGGATATATGTCTGTCTGCATGGTTTCCTTTATGTTTGTGGCATGGTGTATAGAGCTCACGCGTGTGTGTTTGTGGGTTGGTTTATGCATGTGAAATTCTATCCCCTTGTACCTACCATGAGCTTGTTTTCTGTGTGTGAGCGTCTTTCCTTTGTTACCATCAATCACCTGCACAAATGAATGTCAGATTGAATTATCAGTTTTTTATATATATTTTAAATATTATTACATTAAGAATATTAGGAGTATTGGCTAAAAGTATTAAGACATCTTTTCCATACTGTGTATTCAGCTATTGCAGCCAATGCAATAGAACATTGAGGTTTGTAATCATACAATCTCTATATCCTGGTGCTTAAACGATTGCAAAGCACAACCTCCTGCACAAAGTCCTAAAATAAAAAAAAAACCAAATAAAACAGGCAAACATTGCAATCTAAGGATTAACACTTACAAATGACAAGCACCACTATAGACATATAGATATGTTAGAAGAATTGTTATATTGTATGGATTCATTGTTCAGACAAATGTATACATATATTCATATTTATCCTAAGCATCCATTATTTTCACATTCATATACTCAATAAAAGCCTGACTGAAGACTCTGATTCACGATACCAACACTACATAACCCATAAGCACTATGAAGATCATATTTCATTTAAGTAAACTGCAGCCACAACAGATCAATGAACGATTGGCCCGTTAAGATCCAGATTATTTCTCCTCTGATATTACTATTAAATCTGGCTAAATTATACATCTTGGCCTTCATAATCTGTAACGTTCCAAGTACTCCCAATCTCCAATGAAATCATAATAAATTATTGCAAGTCACAATAAGCCTTGGCTCTGACACACAGTGCGTGTGGTGCACAATCCAGCCAAGCGAGTATGTCAGAGTCTTTGGTCTGTACCCAAAACTGACTTTCAAATAATGTTTTGATATTTGTATGTGCAGTACTCCAAACTTCTGGAGCGAAATATATGTGCATTATTAATATGTGCATTTGTGTTTGTTGCGTCACCCATGGGGCTCACTTTGAATCGATGTAATGTGGATAATACACTGCTATCAAAAATTAAGGGATATTTCAAAATGAATTTGAAGCAGTTTAAAATAAAAAAACGCATTTGATGTTATTTTATTAAACAAGATCATCAGAAAAGCAAATGCAAAATCAAAGAAAATTGTTGGATTCCGCAAATGAGATGCAAAGTCAGTTATTGTGATTGAGTAGCAAGTGATAGAAGCAAGTCAAACTGGACAAATGGCCCACATCTTTGTATTAATTTTGAAATATCCCCTATTTTTTGTGAGCCGTGTATCTTTACTCCCTCTGCTTCATATAAATATGAAAACATCCTCTCATGTAAGGGCTGGCGAGTACTACATTTATTAAACTAAGATTTACTTTCTAGACACCCTGTAGACAGATACAGATATTTACATATGAATAATAATAATAGATCTTGGGCTCTCTCAATGAACGCTAAAGCTGGCCTTCAGTCTTTTGACACTCAGCATGACCGCAGCAACTGGTAAACAGTTGGCTAACATGGCCAAAACAGAGCTAATATGAACAGAGACACAATGGTAAGACATATCTAGTTCAACACAAATTCCATAAGCTAACAAGGAACACTTCATGCTGTGTAAGTGCCATCATGCTGAGCAGGCCATGAGACATCCTACAGGTCCTACCACTTCTACTGCCACTGATGCTGGCACCAATGTGGAGTGGGCAGGTGCTTGTGCTGACAGGGAGCCGCAAAGGCTGTCAAATTCTATTTAAACAACATGTAAGTTACGATCACTACAGACAGCATGAACTGAAATGAACAATAGTGCAAAGCTACTGGCATCACCTAGGTATCCAGATATATGTACTTTTTCCTGAAGTAAAAGAAAACCGTGCTTGGCCTTATTGTTTAACATTAGTGAGTGATCACTTATAATCGAACAACTGAAGCCATATTTCTCATAGGAAATAACGTAAATACAATTAATCCGTTTCAGACATTCCAACATATTAACAAACTGTTTTATAGAGAATAATTCTAGTTTTCCATTGAGAAAACAATAAGAATAGATAGTCAACTTAATTGGACTCAATAAATAAGCACAAAAATACACTGAAAAAACAATGGAAATATTTAGGATGAAGGTATGGGGTGATGCTCAGTCAACGCGAAACAAAGCCAGAATAAACGATGAACACATGGTGTAATGCTTGGAGTCGTCCCCTCTTTAGGTTTCCATTCCAACCTAGATATGGAAGGAGAAAGCACGTTGAACAGATGAAGACTCGGACTCATGTTTGCAAAAACTCCCTTACTCAGTTTATTGAATACCAGGACCGTCATAAACTTGTAATAAAGTTTTCTAGATGTTCAAACAATAACTTAAAAAAAGGTTAGAAGTGTTACTAACAGGAATAAAGAGGATAAATTAAGTAAATGAGCTGGGCCCAGTAATGCTGTCTTGTTCCAGTAATAAAGTCTAGATCAGCAGAACGCTCTCTGCTACTACAAAGTGCAACAAAGCATCTCCACACTCCGTTTGAGGGTCTGTTACAGAGTCAGTACACATATTCCTGCCTGTTACAGTAGGTGAGTGACAAATGCGTGGGTGGCGTCACATGGGTGCATCAACTAAACTGGGAACGATAAGCGGGACGAAACTTTGTTCGAAAGTCAAAAATAACTGAACTGTCTCATAACTAGAGCAAACAATAACTCAATTTCCACTGTATACATATTAGTTCAGGCCCAATTTGTGTTAAAAAATAATAAAAAATGTGTAAGGAGTACAATAATTGTAGTCTGAGTATAGTCAAGCATAGCGCTGTCCATTCAGGTTTTTTTATAGCTGTAGTTCTGACAATGTTAGTTATGCTAACCAAGTTAAACAGTATATGGCCATTAGAAACCACCAGCCATTTTTATCAATTCCACATAATAAAGAGAGTTATTTTCAATAAATGATAACAGAATTGTGTATGATTGTGATGTACACCATACAGTGTTAGGTTGTGTATTAGACTAACATTATAATGTGTCAAAGGTAAACTTCAGTTTTGATATTGACCATCAAAAAAGACAAGAATATGCTATTTTGAATGAGATTGATGGTCACCAGCGTGTGACACAGCTAGTGTGTATTATATGCTGTTATAGGCATTATAAGTACGTTGGTGACCATAGTATTCTCCACACTAGCATACAAATACACAAGTTTAAATGGTCTAATGTAAGGCTGATTTTGTAGGGAAAACAAAATCTAGTCTTGCTAAAATAAATTAAAAAATAGACATTTAAATATAATTTCTTTCAAAGAAAAGCCCAACCATCCTGTGTCGGACAGGATGCAGACAGTTGCAGTGAAATACCCCCTCCTTTCTGTTTCATTATCCTTCAATCTCTCATCTGAAAGCTGTCATTAATGAAGGCTGTGTTTCATTCATTAACATTCCTGCTGTGGCTCCCTTACCTCTGTTCACCTGCTTTCACATCAGACAGGAAAATCAGTCTACGGTGTAATAAGTGCTGTGACATATAGGTTTAGTGTTTCTTTATGAGACATTTGCGTAGCACCCACCTATTACACCACAGGGATCGTGTATTGTGTCAGCAGGTGTTCCCGTGCTGTGTTTCTTACAGGACGTAACACTAAGTCATTTTTAGCTCACATAGATTTAAGCCCAAATTGCTTTGTGATTTAGAGAACTGAAGCAAACCCCAGAAAGCCTGGATCATTTCTGGGTTATCAGGCTGTAATAATAGAGTAATCACATGCATCACATTCACAAGCCAGAAAATTACTGGAAAAACTATTTGTGAATGTATGACATCGAAATGGATTTTTTTTAGATTAAATGAGATGTGTTATGTCCGCATAAAAATGAACCTAATGCATTTCAGAGTATGTAAAACATTATGATGGTAGTATCACATTTTTATTATATTTTTTTGATTAATCTAGGCTAAGTTGGCTTGCCATCAGTGACAGAACAGTTAATTCTGAATTATACCAACAAAATCTTAAGGACAATATCCAGACAGAATGGATCCTAACTCAGTTGCAGTTATTGCTGCAAAGAATCACATTACTTTTCCACTCACAGATATATAATATTGGATCATTTTCCATTGTTCTAGCGGTGCTAGATCCGTATCAGGAGACATTCAAAGAACAACTGGAATCTTCACCAACCAGCAGTTGATGAGATGAAAAGCACAAGACAATGGCTGTATCATCAATCATCTGAAGGTTTGTTTGGTAAAGAATGATAGTCATACGAGAGTTCTGTAAGCGGCCATCTATCGCTTGGTGAAAAAGGAACGGTTTCCAAAAGGAATGGATGGAGACTTGCAGAAGTTTTTAAACATGAACACCAAATCTCCAATCTACAGTTAGAGCCAGCTCAGTGTTAATGAGAAGATGTGCAAGAAGAAAACTTTTTACTTATTAAACCACAAATGTAAACATGAGAAGTTTGAAAGAAGATTCTTAACACAGACTTCACTAACATATTTTGTATAGTTCTACTTAGGCACATTGGAACATACAGTTTTTGTATGTAAGCACACACGTGCACACACAAATGTCTTTTTATCATTGTGAGTGGATTCCACTGGCAGAATATTGCTTAATATTATTAATATATCTAAATACAGTAATTCCACATCAATACCTAATTAATCTTAGTAACCTAAAGAAAATGTCATCATTTTAGTTACTGAAAGTGAAAAAAAGAAAGAAATATAATGCAGAAATATGTCTCCACAATTATATATACCCCCCCCCCCCACACACACACACACGCACAAATGCAAACTTAAGAAGTTACAGCAATGAATTGTTCACAGGTGTTGTTGATGAGCCCATGGGCATCGCTATGGAAATGAGAATCACCAACTCAGACACAGGCCAACTGGAAAAGAACAGATGCACTTTTCCACCCACACCCACTCCCAACTCTCCTAACACATATATGCACATAGGCATGTCTGATGGCCTTCGGGGGGTGAATGTATTTGCGTGGATGAGTGAGTGTGTGAGTGTGTATGGGGAGAGGAGAGTAATGAAAAGGGTGTGAGGAGCAACAAAATTCACAGTCCAGTTTTGGTATTTTATTTCGACATATTTGTTTAATTACTGAACATATAAAAGACATTTTCTGCTGCCTAGTCTAACTAAGACTTCATTAATATTTGGACTTTATGTGTGTCTTGTTTGTGGACTGTATCCATTTGTATACATGTATTGTATACATTTATACTTAATTGTCAAATCTGAATGCATCAGCTCTGTGCATTCTCTATTATGTTTGACATTTTGGATGAGGTGTGCTACGTTGTAAGGTATTGGTGGTATTTTATATGCCTATGTAATCCTATGTGGGTACAATCCTGATCCTCTACAAGCATGAATCGACCTGGTCTAAGGCTAAACTCCATCCTTCTTATTTCTAAGACTAAGCAACTACTTTCCCAAACGTAAAACATGAAAAAGCAGTTCATATTTTTCAGCTCACAGAGTAAATAACCGGTTAGCATTTGTAGCATGATGAGTCATGTGGCATTTGTGCCAGTTGATTACTACAAATTATGTGTTGAGCAAAAGCACAAAAACCTTCACTGATCTCTTCTTTGAACCTGGTATCACACTAAATTTGTAGGAATTTGAATACAAAATGGAAATTGTATTGCATTTTAGACAAATAAAGTATTAAGTAATCAATCCCAACCAGCTATGTGTTATGAATTTATAATGCTGTTTTTCTTTAATTTCTCTGTCAAACGTCCTTTTCAATTAGATACTAAAACACAGTACACACTTGCAGAAGACATGTAAATTATATGTGCTCTTGTGCTGCTGTGAGATGGCTTTGGGAACTTGGGAACTTAAACATTTGACTATTGACATTTTAACATTTTATGAGTTTATAAGCATTTCACACATAAGTCTTCTTTTTCCTAGCAGTTCAAGTCCCGCTTGATGCGGGGTACGCTCATACCCACGAAGACGTGACATGGGAATGCATTGACCGACGTGTCGCATCGCCTGTCGTCAAGGACACACACACAAGTCAATGCCAGTTTAGAGACACCAATTAACCTAGCACGCATGTCTTTGGACTGTGGGAGGAAACCAAAGTACCCAGAGTAAACCCACGCAGACACGGGGAGGACATGGAGACTCCACACAGAAAGGACCGACCCAGGCTGCTCCACAATGGGATTGAACCAGGGACCTTGTGGTGCTACCCAGCGAGCCCCCATGTTGCCCCATTTCCCACATAAGTATTACACTGAAATGGAAAGAGGTGGCATCATCTTCACTCTACTATAGATGAGTGAAGCACTGTGTGCTATATTTATGGTTTAACAGCCTTTACACTTCTAAGAAAGCTTTCAACTAGACTTTTGAACATGAGTGTGGCATTTGGCACTGATGCTTTGGAATAAACCCTGACAGGCACACAGTTGGCAGCACAGTTCATCTCAAATGTGTTTAATTGCTCGGTGCCAGGTTCAACTTCAAAGTTAACAAGCTATTTCTTAATGAACTTTGTTTTAGAACAATACAATGTATTCAGTACAATCCATGTTACTCTCACTGTTTGAAACATACACACATAGAGTCACCATAGTATGAAAATACCAGTGATTGCCATTAAATAGGGGTAAAATACATCCTCCCGACCATATAATGTATGTATACCATGGGTGGTGCTTTTGGTCACTGGTGGAGCACCTCTTTCTTTCACTCAAAGGTGCACAAAAATTACAGGAATCATTGAGGTGCTGGTGTAAGAAAATATAAATCTAGCTTACTTCAAATCATAGACCCCAGGTCAAAAAGTCATGACCCGTTAGTCTGTGACTCCTGTGCCAGTCTAGTTTGTTTAGGAGAGAATCCTTTTAAATTCAGTAGGATCAACCAGACAGCTGTTTCCAGTGCTTTCAAACCCCACTAACCTTTTAGAAAGCTTTTTCAGTTCTCTTAATCTGTATATTTCGGTGGAGTTTCTCTAAACTGTCCAATATATTTCAACTACCTTTTCTCTCAAACACTCAAATCAGTTGAACATGGAGTCTACTGTTCCACACACAGTCTTTCTAACTGAGATTACTGAACAATGATTGGTCGGTGACAATATTAAAGGAATACCCTATGAAGTGTGTACAAACACACTGAATTATTCATACTTGGGAAGAAGTTGTGGCTTGCTCAATGAATAAGTAAAGCCTGGCCCGAGAGACCCCCACAGGCTCTTTAATCAATAGATTAATTTTTCATGGGTTAATCATGGCTAACATTTAAATTAATTTAAGTGGTAATTTGATTTGGTTTCCTTTAAGTTGTGAGTAGCAGGGGTGTTTTGTGACCTTTGGCACCAAACCTTTTAATTATGTAAACTATATAAATGGGTTATTACACGTTCTCTATAATATGCACCTATTTGATCATTAATCAAAACAACTTAATATTGGCAATTTACTGCATTGTAGGACATCGTATGGAAAAGTATATTTTAGATTTAAATGTGTCGGATAAGTCTGTTTTAAATGCATTTATTATGAAAAATTCATCGAGTTAACCTTGTAGATCTATGTATTAT
The DNA here is from genome assembly GCA_034779995.1 of Parotocinclus haroldoi. Taxonomy (NCBI): domain Eukaryota; kingdom Metazoa; phylum Chordata; class Actinopteri; order Siluriformes; family Loricariidae; genus Parotocinclus; species Parotocinclus haroldoi. Next base: position 15,853 of record JAUZST010016772.1, read on the forward strand.
CTCATGTTGCTGTTCACCAATCATGTGCGCCCTACCAGTAGAGCTGGCTAAAATGCATTAAATAGGTAATTAATTTTCTACAGGCTGAATAAATTAGACCCAGTCGTTTTGTCCTGTCCAAACATCAGTATATGCTCCCAGATGTGGAAATATAATGGGCCAAACCAAATGGTAAAGGTCTTTTATTCACTGCCACATCATACTTATTTGCACTCAAAGGTAATGTGCATTATGTATATGTATTCTATTATGTATACATAACATAGCATTTATTATGTGAGGCTTTTTAACATCTAAAGTTCTGATGCATTTAGAATTGTATTTTCAATGATCAGAAAATGGAGAAACAACAAAGAACTGGCAGCATTAGGTCATTTTTTTGCAGATCCCTTGTATGCCATTGACCAATATGGGTAATATACATTATGTTGTTGTGAAATGGCTTGACTTCACTGCTAGATTTAATTTGATTATCTTTTTTCACCTTCGACCACATGGTAAGGCTATAAATAGTGGTGAAATCACAGTAGCTGTAGCAGTTAAATCTGGCTAGAAATTTAAGCCAAGCTACAATCTTCATATTTTAAAATTTCAAATAGTGAATTTATTATTCATTTCTAGCTTTATTTACACAGTTGCCTTGAAAAGCAACTACAAAAACAACATGGCAGAAACCAAAAAAAAGGCAACAGGCAAAATGCAATTTCAAAAGAGTAGTCTTTGACCCATTTCAACCAGCATTTCTCCCTATCAATGATGTTCACATCTTCATCCTGGCCTGATGAGGTACCTCTTCTATGCTGCGCCATCAGTTTTTCCAGCGGCTGTTTGGTTTCCCCGATGTACAATTCCTGGCAATTCTTGCACACTTAACATCATACACTATAATTACTCTGTTTGTACCAGGGACACATTCCTTAGGGTAAATCTGGCATAGTGTGTTCTGAGGTTTGAAAGAAACAGAAAGACAATGTTTGAGAAATATGCATCTCTAGTATTGCCACCACATATAGAATTAGTAAACTAGTGGTTCACATTCTTTTTCACATCATCCCTGGTCAAATGAATGTATTTGTCCGCCAAGTTAATGTGGTCAGTAAAAGGTGGTTTTTCCTGAGATTTCATTTCAACCTGTCATGAATGCGGGAGTCAGGAGAGAGAAATGCAGACATAAGTGTAAGTGCATGAGGTTTATTAACAGTGAACAGACAATAAATTAAAAGCAGGATGATCTAACAGGCTAACAATACACAATGGTAAAGTAAACATCTACTCTAAACAGATAGGGGAATCAAAGCTCATACAACAAAATTCTAACAGGCTAACAGTAATCAGAGAAGCTAATGGCTACAGCTTACAGGAAGTGACGAAGTGCTAACACAGACAATGAACAAACACGTAGAACTAAGACAAATAACATACAACAGGGTAGACAGGAAAGAAAGTCAGTGAAACAGCAAAAAAAAAAACAATATGAGCGTCAAGGGAGAACAGTTATGTTAGTTTTAGGGTTTAGTGTGACAAACTGGAAGGATTTATCATGAGGTATAATGATTTTCTGTAAGCACGGCATATGTTTGATGAAAATATTAGTCATTTAACTTTAGTGCAAACTGAACAAGCAAACTTTGCTTACAAAAGTCTTGTCTAATTGACTACATTTCAAACAGAAAAGTCTCACTGAACTACACCATTAAAGTAAAGTGAGCAAGTAAGATAAAAAGACACATTGTATGAATGCCCTTTTCCTCTTGGTAAAATAGTTTAATTCTATCTAGGTTGCACTCTCCCACGCATCAAGTCTCTTTTTCCCTCTAATTTTACTCCTTTGTTTCATGAGGTAAATCAATCACAATTTTCCCTTTCCCATTCAGCTAGACAACAAGAGGAGCCAAAATACTCTGGCAAGAATTGTACTTTTTTTTCCTTTGAAAACATTGTCCATGTGGTCAGTAGAGCATCTCCTTAAAAGTGTCATGGTAGGTTGGGTGGGGGTTTACATTCAGTTCTTGCATAAATCTCTCCTGTGAATGCTTTGTGTGCACACTGCTTGCTCTCTTTGTTGTAAACACCCCATCGTATGGAAAAAAAAGCCTCTCTGTCATGTCACTGTTCTCGGTCTTTCTTTCGGTCTCTCTGACCCCCAGTTTTAGGTATGGTAAATTGGATGACTTTGAAAATGACATGTAAATGGCACTGTTAATCACAGACAGCAAAAGCTTATATTGGGTGATGTGGGCATGGCATTAAAGCCAATTTATGAAAAAATAATAACAGTCGTGCGTGGTAATGTGTTTAAGAACATATACGGAATGTGTATTCATTGAAAAAAGTAATTGCAATTTCTGTATTGCATATATAATTAAGTATACTTTTAACCAGATAGATATTTCGTAGCTATAGACATGTGACCTTGTTAATAAATGTAAGTTAAATGTAAGACCATTTCATAGACTAAGGATAAAGTGATGGCTGCATTCTGCCTGGTGGACATGATGTTCTCAGCAGCTGCCAGCATGTATATCTTGTCTGGTTATTTTTTATTTTAGTCCATAATTCAAATTATGACATGTCTATTGTTACATGAGTCTCAGCAATTTGCTTGAAAATATGCTTGCTTTTCATGCTACCTCATTTGGTACCTAATTTCTCTAATTTTCCATTCCTTAGGTGCCTCTGCACTTACGTGCAACATGTGACATCTTACAAAAAGGTTTTAAGTAAACAAGATGCTTGGTGGGCTTGTGTGTTCTACAAATGTACAATATACACTGAATGTCCACGCCCATAGTGCATAGGGCTTTTCTAGGTCAACTGAACTTCTTCATGATATAGATTCCACTAGGTTCTGAAATTGTTCAGCAAGAATATTGACCCATGCTGACAAGATAGCTTCCCGCAGTTGGAACAAATTAGACAGAGGAACTGTCATGCTTTGAAGGCCAATTATGCTAGGAAAACCAATCCATGACTATACAACCCTAGTGGCACAGTGCATCGTCCTCATGATACTGTCCTTTCATAGGGTAAATAAGGCCAAATATTTTGATAAGCCCTACAGTGCATGGCCCATCCACAAATATCAGAGGACTACAGGCCTACAAAGAAAACATTCCACACACCATTACCTCTCCTCCGCAAGCCGGAACTGTTTACACCACACAAGAAGAGTTAATTGATTCATGTTGCTTGTGCAACGTACTGACCCTCCCATCAGCATAGTGCAAAAGAAATCTTCAGGATCAGCAATCAGCCAGAATTTATCTTTAAAGGTGAATGTTTTCTACTACTCAGTGATCCACTGGAGTCTTGCTATTTTTGTTTCCCTAAGACATGAATGGCACTTAAACCGGATATCTGCTGTTATAGCCCCTGCAGTTGGCACAAATTCAGAAACTGAAGCTGGCACCAGGACAGAAACTGGCATTGATGTACAGGCCAAAACTGATACTGGAGTGAGGGCTGCATCTGGGCCTGGAGCTGGTACTGTGACTGGAGCTGAGACTGGCTGTAGACTGCAGCTGGAAAAGAGGCTGGTGACTGGACTGAAACTTGAGCAATGACCAGAGCCAGGAGGCAGGGTACTAATAGAAACAAGCACACAAATCTGGGTTGGAGCCAGACGAGGAAATCAAAAGTTGTATTAAACAAAACTGCACACGTGATTTGTCTAGGGAAATTTTGTCTTTGCCAGCAGATTTCGTGACATGGGTTTTGGGTCTGTTGCTTTTGAAATTTATAAAGACGCTTTGAGGCAATGTAATTGTAAAAAGTGTTGTATATAAGCTTGAATTGAAAAAAAAGAAAGAAAAAATGAGTAAGAAAACCATACAAAGAGAAAACCTGATAAATGCAAGTCTGGGGGAAGTAGGATACCAAAACAAACAAACATCAGGAAAGAGAGGAGTGTGCACAAACAGAAACAGACAAACCAAATAATGCAACAAATGCTATGAACAGGAAACTAGCTACATAGCAACGAAGGTGAATAGGAAAAGAGACAAATGAGAGCGAATGCAAAGGGGGAATGCAGCGTTAGATAACCCAAGTACTTTACAATGAAAGAGTGAAAGGAGTGGTGTTTAAATATTGGAACAAACAAAGAAAAAAACTGCAGGTGTGTATTATTAGTCCAATCAGGACATACAACACTGATGGGGTGCGTGATGTGGGCATGATTTGATGGAAGTGCTGGAGGCCGGGTAATGCAGTGTATATGTGATGCTGTGGTCATGATACTTACATTTGTACACACAAAAGGAGATAGAGAGCTGTAATACTACAGTAGCTGGATGTGAGCATGGACTATGGCAACATGGTGATGTTGTCAGAGTGTAAGGGCACAATGCCAGCAATAGGAAAGTATGCCAAGCTTGCCAACAGAACATGAATTACAACTGTGCCTATGTCTGCCTTCAAATTAACGCTGGTGGAAAATAGGACTGTTTTATACTAATAAAGCCTATATTACAGTGGTTCCCAAAGTTTGGGGCACCCCCACTCGACCCGACTACTGCTAGAACTGTGTGATGTCAAAACAATGTAACTAAGGTAAAAATAAATTCACATGAATAGTTAGCCCCTCTTCCTGCAAAAATGCACTTATACATTAGTAAAAACAGTGAAAACAAACCAATGATATTATCTGTGGATTTTACATTAATTCATGGAATTCACAGTATACAATTTAGGTCACCATCGTAAAACAGCTTTGATTTTGTTTTCTCTGCCTTAGCTGTCACGTTTCAAGCGAGTAAAATGCAAGAAAGCAGAACATTTTAATGCTAAGTTTGTTTTCATCACCATGATTGCAGACATGAACTTGTTTTATTATATTTCCAATTGCTGGGTTCGCTTAGTTTAGTAGTTGTGATTCTGTTACTCTAACAACACTGCAAAACAAAATGTCAGTTTCTTTCCTCTTCCAAACTGAATTATATGATGAATTTGCATCTGTTGTTAGATTTGTTTTCTGTCATGCATATTTTAAGAGACAAAGCAATTACATTTTACATTAAGCATATATTGCTTATTTCTAAATAAGACACTACACTTAAAATGTGTTAAATCATAATTTTACAAAGTGTATTCATATTGCACTGTACGTTTCAACACCGGTCACCCAGGGTCATGTTTGTGCACAGTTTGACAGAGGTAATTCCTTACTATGAGGTACTGTTATCATAAGTGCACTAAGAAATGTATAAGTATGCTGGGATTTTAAAGTTATACAATTTATATTAGTGACGCAGGTATAGAATTCGAAGCATGCTCTTTGGTTTCTCTATTTGCTTTCTTTTCCCCATGCTATGAGAAGCCTACCCAAGATATATAAGGGTATAAGTTTTATCCTGGTCACCCTCATTAGAACCAAAATTATTCTTAGAGCATTTTTAAAGTAGGCGTGTGAATGGTTTTGCTATTTAAATGTCAGCTGATTGCAGACAGAAAAGAATGTGAGCTATTTAGGTCGTTCTTGATATTACAATAGTTGATAGGGTATGAACATAACACTTAAATACACAAACGACAGACAGTAGTGAGGTTACCTGTTGCCTGTGACTCTCCAAGCATCGTATTCAGCCTAATCATCAAATTGCAGGGTGTGTCAAGACCAGGGGACGTTCAGATACTCCAGCACTTTCAGCCTTTTATCTAGTGCCTTGAACCAATTAAATAAAAGTTGTTTTGCGTCACATTTGCATTAAAGAACAACTTCATGTGTCTTGTCGTTCAGGTTTCTGATGTTTAATAACAAAAGCATATCCAGCGCATATACAGTGTAGGCCATTTATTTGTAGATACCATTTTGTGTTTGCAGCTGCCATTTTGTGCTGTTCTCTTTGTTGTGGTTTTCCCGCCTTCTAGGTGTACACATAATATAATTCACCTCTACTGATCAGTAGCGCAGAGCTAGGATGCATGCCTAATGGCCCGTGTGTCTCGGGAATGAATTCCCTTTCACAGCGGCACGCACCCTGTCTTTCCCTCAGACGAGCCCTTTTTTGTTTACTGTATAAATTATAGTTAATAATATTATCTGTAATCTTCTTCTTCTTCCCTGGGGCTTTCATAAAGCCTGGTTTCAAACCTAGCACTCACAGTGGGCAAAGCCAGATTACCTAGTGTGAGTAAGGCAGTTTGTGTGAGTGTGAGTACACTTATCTATTTGCATTTTTCATACCACCCTAACATTTTCTAGTCTGGGGTTGTAAATCATTTTCAATGTATTGCACACATACATTCACAAACTGTTTTTCACCAGTTTTGAATGTTAAGTCAATCAAGTCAGTTATGGTGAGCCAGGTTTACGTTCATGCTGCGTATTCTGTATCAGCCATGACTGGCAGTGTCAAACAGAGGGTAGACAGGTTGGGAGAAATCATTTCCTGGTGCTGTAACGGCAATTACGTGTTAAGCTTTGCAATGGGCTGGCATCAATGGGCTGGCATTCTAACCAGATTGCACATCTGCAAGTGCTCAGTGATTTCTGGGATGAGCCACAGACATCCCCGGTATCCTGACTAGGATAAGTGCATTAAAACATGATTTAAATGATTATTATTATTTTATTTTTATTGTTGTTATTATTATAATCAGGGCTTATAGTCCACAGTCATGGCTTCTCTGAATTCAGAATTTGAGATCCAACAGTGCTGTGTGAAACTGGTGGTCTTTCTGGGTGTCCGCTGTTAACATCAATTTCATCATCAGTTACCTGTTAACGAACAACAAAGACAATTCTGGTATTCTTTGATCCACTTGACCACCTTCCATTGGAAAAACCTGTATGGTGGCTTTCCAAATATCAGTGTTCCCGAGATAGCATAAAAGATAGGTCCCCTCACCCATTACTTGCTGGCGTATTCAGATGTAATTTCCCCTTCTGTTTCTGAATTAAAAGCGTGTCCCGTGACTTTTGACTCACCATGTAGAGCATTTTAAGAATTAACAGGTTCATGATGATGATAATATCAGTATGATGTCACTGTTTTCTCATAAAAATAAAATAAATTCATGAATAGCTATTAATATATAATTATTAGATGAATTATGAAGCTTTGGATGTAACTTGATCTAGAGCATGGTTTGAATGGCAATTACTCCAATAACGGGAGCCATATTTTCATAATTAATAAAAAAGATTCCTGCCTAGTTTAAACTTTACCTACTTTGTATTCTATCCACATAATATGGGGGAGCAGAGTACATACAATTCATCCTATGGTCTGTTATCTGCAGACTGTACGGGCCTTTGCCTCTGTTCTAGAGACAGTTTCGCATCACTGTCATGTACCGTGTGTCAATTTTCTGCAGTTTGCAATAAAGTTTGCTTGTCCAGAGTAGAGACTGAATTCTCATGAATCATGTAGCTTCAGAGACACAAACACACGTGTGTGTGTGTAAGTGGTCAGTAATATGAAGGGTAGATGGATTAGAGGCATTATGTACAGGAGCAGTCATCTTAGATAGATAGAGTTTGCATTTATGTACATGTACTTCTAGATGAATACTGTCCATTACCATACAGGTATATAAATGGAAATAAAGATATGTACTTTGCGTATTACAATCTATCATCAAACCGCCACTTTTTGGTGGAAATTGAAAACAAATAATTTGATGAGAAATTCTAAAGTTTGAAAGAACTGTAGTTTGTACTATTGCAGTACAAAGTATTTTACGACTAATGCACAGTTGGAGGCTAGAGCATTCGTGTTTCTTAGACATTAATTAGTCTACATCGAAATCATTTAAAACTCTATTTATGCAATCCAGAATAACATGAGGTGTTTTAGATTTGTCAGTTCCTAGGCCCTTAAATACTCAAACCAAAAAGAGAAACACCAACGCTCCAAAGCTTTATTCCTTCCTGTTCATACATTTCAATTAGAAATAGAATCCTTCAGAAAGAACCACTCTAGTGTCTAATTGATCATTTTAGTGTCTAATTGATCATTTTAAGCGCCAAATCATTTTCAAAATATCATGCTGATAATGTTCCAATCTCCTGCTTCCTTTCCACCTGTTAAACATTAATTGCTCCTAATAGATAGAATTAAGAAAGAAAAGGGAAATTGATTTCTAAAAGTTTTCATGAGCGGGCAATAAGCATACTCATTTATCATTGTGACTAAATTGTGAACTGGGTGTCTTGTTTTATGAATGCTGCATCTGGAAAGATTGCATTAAAATTCCCCTATGATTCCACCACACCATACATCAGTGCTCCTAGAAGCTCAGTAAATGTGAATATTTCAGTTACATATTGCAGAAGTAGATATAGAAACTTCTATAAATTACCAAAATGGAAAATGGCTAACACTATTGTGTAGCATATACAGTTTTATAAAGAAGCTTTCCCCCGTCTGGTTTTTTGCTCTCGTTTTTCTTGTCTTCTCTTTTTTTTTAATGTTTTTTTGATATGTTGTCTTTGCCTGCATGCAGTATTAAAGCAAAACTGACAATACTGACATACATTTCTTTTCAGATATGTAGTCCATGTGTATGGCTGTATATATAATCAGTAATTACTAATCAAATAACAAGATAAATAAGGTGAAAACCAAACATTTATGTCACTTTTATGTGTATCTTATGTCCTTTTTTTACATTTTGGTCATATATCATATATGATGTTATACGTTATATGATATCATGATATGTATGTTAGATGATGTTATATATAAGCTCCATGTTATTTTTCCTATTTTGGTGCTGCCCTGCTGCTGGTCGAGCATGATCTAGCTGGCAAAAGCTGGTCGATCAATATACAAAACATAACATTATGCTAGTCTTGATGTTTACTTTTTCATTTTGTATTTGTTCTTGTATTCTATCAGGATATTTTGGCTGTATTACAGCTATTGGCGTAATTACATCTACATTGTCTACAGTGTAAAGTGTTGTTGGCTAAAAATATTAATTCTACTTCAAAAAACAATATTTTTTACTAATCACCCATCTATTTCAGTTAATTTTGTTAGACAGTATGCTATGGTGTTTCTGATTGTCTGCTGTTTTATCTTTAGGATTTTGCATTTTATGTTTGTTCTGTTCTATTTTGTCCCTTGCTCAAGTTGCTTACCACGCCACAAGTGTACATAAAACATGTTATTGATGATTTGCCTGGGTAAATTATTATTATGAAATAACTAACAATTAGTTAATGTGCTGCCAGTTGAATTTGAGCTTTGTTAATTTACAAGGCAAAAAAATAAGAAAGAAAACTTGTTTGTTGTTTCATAGTAATTGATTTGATTGTTGCTTAGTAAAGCTTTGGGGTTACACATTGTGCACCCATCCTGTTTGTCTGTGTGTGGGCGTGGTTAGCCTTGAATACTGCCAGCATGTTCTGAAATATCTGGTATATGCCCTTATCGACTAATGTTGCTTTTTCTTGTTATGCCTAACAACCCCAAATCGGAAGAAATTAAGACAGTATGAAAATTAATGAAAAATAAGTACATTATTAAAACTAAATGCAGCATTTCTTACATTTATTGTGGCTTGTATATCATTGCAGTGAGAAGACTGAGTGGGTAATGTATGATTGCTTGTGGTGATGATAGCTTTATCTGAATGTAAGTATGTTTGGTTCTTACTGTGTTCACTGTCAGCAGGTGTCTCCTCATATGTAAAGCATACATCTTGGATAATTACAACAGAGCCGAAGTTCCTGAATCTACATTCAAACGTTCTTGAGAAGCATTAGGAAAACGGGAACCCAGACAAATATCAGAATAATAGGCTTCATTACATAAAGTCCAGAGCAATGAGCTTAAACTATGCCCCTCTTATGAATGCCCAGTGGTGATCTGTAACTCTCGAGCCAGAGGCAGGAGGACAGCTACATGCTCTCTAATGAATTTGTTGTTGTTCTCCTCTGGAGCTTAAATAGGTCTCTCCCCACAGGGTGATAATCACCATCCATTATTCACACTTCAGACGCTCATTAAAAGTCAATCTAGAAAACCACAGAAGATCATGGCAACAGGAGCCCTTGATGCAGTCCTTAATATTGCCTCATCATCCCCTCAATCGATATTTCTTTTGTGCTGGGTTCATATCTGCGGATGCACTTTTCGAAGGGTGAAGAGCTGGCTGATCCTGTGTGTCTTATAGCAGATAATTTATTAATTCCACATACTGTCAGGGCTGGAATTCATCCGTTTTTAATATTTCATGTTCCACACTTGCACATGACTGCACTGGTGCTGCATCTATTTCTTTCATCTATTTCTGCATCTATTTCTCACAAAGGTATGACAGGTAGAATTAAAAAACTTATAACGGTTAATAATAATAAACGAATTTCTCAGTATGCTGTGTTGCCCAAGTAATATATAGTCTTTTAGAAATTTACAAAAGAACATTTCTATTCACTCTAAGAACTAAGTATCCTAAAGTGATTCTGTGTATCAGACAAAATATTTACCGATATATACCTCTGTTATGCTATTCTACTCTCATTCTACTCATTATCATTCACTGTAAAAATAACCAGCAATAAAAATTATTTCAATTATTACGATGCCCCATATTTACATTGCTCACACAAATTAGGAGATATTTCATTCATTCATTCATTTTTTTTCGAGCAGGAACAACTCTAGAAGGGGCACTAATCCATCGTAGGGCACACACACAGTCATGCACACAGTCACACACTAAGGGCCACTTTAAAGACACCAATTAACCCAACACATACAGGAAGGACATGCAGACTCCGCACAGAAATGACCCAGACCGCTCCACCCTGGTATTGAACCCAAGACCTACTTGGGCCTACTTTTCATGCTTTTATAACCTCGGGGTTAGATTACTGTAAGACTTAACTTTCTGGATGCTCTGGTAATTCTATGAATAAAATTCAACTAGCGCAGAACGCAGCAGCTCAACTGCTAACTAGAACTAGAAAAAATAAATAATATTAGCTCTGTTCTAGCATCTCTACACTAATTACCAGTTAAATATACATATAAATAACATATAAAGTTCTACACAGTCTGGCCCCACATTATCTGAGCGAACTCTTGGGGTCTTACAATCCAGCTCGTCTCTTCATTTGCAAGGTGCAGAACTTCTTTTAGTTCCTAGAATTTAGCGGCCGTAGAATGCTGTCAACTAGGATTAAAAAGTTTGATCATATTAGTCTTGTGTTATAGTCTCTGCACTGGCTGCCGATTAAATTTCATATTAACTACAGAATGTTTGACATACAAAACATTACAAAACATGTAAAATACTACATGGTCCATGGTCCAGAGTATCTTAGAGATCTTAGTGGCTTTTGATTATTCTTTGTATGAGGTAACTGCACTTCTTGTTCTTTTACTTTTAGGTTTGATCAAAGGATCAAATGTTGCAAGTCGAGACTGCCGTGTCAACAATGCTGCTCCTGCAGGGTATTACGGAAATGTCAAGATCTCCAATTAAAATTAATATTTAAAAGCTTAATATTAAAAGCTAGACTTCATAATGAAGAACTCCAGTGAGAATTATAAATAATATTTATATATATACATTTAATAATATGTGTGTGCTTTGTGTGCAATTGATTTATTTGAATGATATGCCAAAGAGGATGGGCCCCTGCTGAGTCTGAGTCCTCTCAAGGTTTCTTTCTATATTTCTCAGTGTAAGGGAATTTTTCTTTTATGCTGTCTTTGTTTTAATTTGAACTCTGTATAGGTGATTTCAGACAATGTCCATTGTATAAAAGTGCTGTATAAATAAATCTGAATTGAATTGAATTGCATAGAAACAAGTCCCACCATACCATGGCCACACCAGAGAGTAGGAACTCTAAGTACCCTAAAGTGACTGTGTATTGGATAAAATATTTGCTGATATATACATGTATGTTATGCTTTTCTACTCTCTTATTATTTACTTAGTATTACTATTACTACAAGCTTACAATTAACATTTAAGCCACCCAAGTAGGACGGGTCCCTTTTTGAGTCTTGGTCCTGCCAAGGTTTCTTCCTGCAGCATTTAGGGAGTTGTTCCTTGCCTCTGTTGCCGTAGGCTTGTTCAATTTGGGATCGGCCTTATGAAATAATATATAATATTATGTTGTAAAGTTGCTTTGGGACAATGTGCCACTGTAAAAAGTGCTATATAAATAAATGCGGCTTGACTTTCCATGAACTCCACTTGGGTAGAGTTTATATTATACAGATTGGCTTAAATGTTGAGCTCTGATAAGGGTAAATATGTAGTGATGTTCCTAGGCAATCAATCACATACTAAAATCAAGTTTTTAGGGTTGTTATTAACTAGGGTTATTATTAGTTGGGGTTCACAAGTCATAACCAGAATCATTGCGTGCAAGGGGGGAAGCAAACCATGAAAACCAAACCGTTTCACTAGAAAACCTTGATAGAAAACAAGATAGAGTATGTAACTTTACATTAAAAGTTAGCCAGCAGACCCTTTAAATAGGTTATAAATAAGTAAGCTGAGCAAGCACTGTCAATATTTATTAGAAGCAAACAGCTACTAATAAATAAAGATGCCATTTTGCGTTTACTGGTTCTTTATATAGGTGTTTATTTTTATATGATGCATCCATTCCTGAACTGGATTATAGCCAAATATGATGCATCGTTCCCATTATGTTACTGTTACCATTCAGTTTAATTGTTACCCCAGCTAGCAAGAAGCAGCATAATTAGGGACTAAGCAGCTTGTTTTCTATTACGGTGACCCAGTTCTACTTTCTGTCTCTTCCATCCCCCTCTATCCCAAGCTTTCTTGTCTTGTCCTTGTTTTTTTGTTCTTCTGATGTATAATGAGTGTTCTTTGTGAAATTGAATATTTTAGCTCATTTCTAATATGTAGTATAGGAAACTGGCATTCTATTGAATTATTTGTACGTGAACTTACAAACTTCAGGTTTTTTCCACTGCCTTTTGTTTGGGCACAAATGCTAATTGGAGGTCAGAATATAAATTGGGTTGCCAAATTTGGATTGGTTCCACATAGGTGGCCAGATGAAAATATGGAACAGGTAATAAGGTCCACATCTGCCTTGCTTCCTCTGAGAACTCCCTGGGCCATTCCTCTTTCTCGCCTCTGAGCTGACACCCCCTCCTCCCAGGTCTAATGATCACACTGCACCATAGAGTCCTTGAGGAAGCCTTTCTCTACAAAGGTGATAATGTGCGTACTGGCAGGCTCTCTTTCTTAAACAGATCTCCTTTGTCTTCCTTTTAGGTATTTTTGCCCCATTGCTACAACCTGGTTATGGATAGTAGACATAGAGGTGCTGTGGTGAGTTTTTTTTTCATCATGAGCCCTCAAACCAGGTGATCTTATTTACTGTGTCTTTACATGGCCTAACACCTTTTGTACAAGCACCCTGCCCCCCTTTTCTAGCTTGAACTTGCAACTCCCATGAGTGCAATATATGCTATAACTAAGGTTACCTCTAGGCATAAGAGTTGTTTTCCCTATTTATATGCTAATTAGTTATTAGTACAGATAAAGAAAACACGTTTGAACCAAAATAAATGTTCTTAGAAAATACAAATTTGGTCCAAGTGTATCAAGAACAGTCACATATGATATAACCTGATATAACCACACTGGTAAAAGACAGGGTCTGCTGGGGTATGGGGCTGGGTCAGTGCCCTTGGCATTTTCAGCTCTGTGAAGGCAGGATTAGTGCAGAAGGGTAAATTAAGGTTTTAGAGCAACATTAATTGGTTCAAGATTACATTTGTCCAGGGATGTATTTATCAGTGCAATGCAAAACAACAAAAATCAGAAAATGTTACGCCTGAAATGTGTAACTTCATTTGTTACATGCAGCGTGTAAACACACACAAGGCAAGCGTAGGAAGCAATCACAGGTAGATCACAGATAGAAGTGACACCATTCTAGTCTTTCTTTAAGGATTGTTTTTCTATTTTTTTCTTACACATTTATTGACCGATGGGGCTTTGCTCCTCAAATACTCAGGCTTTTCAGGGCTAATACTATCTATAATTAAATAAAAGCCAAGGAACTCTACATAAATACTGCTCACAAAAAATGGGGCTATTTCATTATAGGGTTATTTTCATTTTTGAAGTTGAAAATGAAAGTACATTTCCAAACTATCCCAACCTTTTCTGATTTGGGGTTATAAAAGAAGGTCCAGGGTCCAGGGTTCAAATCCCACCTTTGCCAAGCTGCCACAGTTAAGTTCTTGAGCAAGGCCCTTAACCCACAGTTGCTTTTATTGTAAGACTATATCAGTTGTAAGTCTCTCCGGATAAGGGCGTCTGCTAAATGCTGGAAATGTAAATGAAAATGTAAAAGTGGCATCAAAATGTAACAAATAAACGTGGCATCATGGAACAAAATGTAGACCAAATCTTAAATGAAGACAAGATTATGGCCCACAGAATGGGTCACTTATATTCATGCAGCATTTTGGACTTTTAGCGTTTGTTTTGGCAGCACAGTGGTTTTGCCACCACCATTGCCTTGCAGTTTCAGTGAACCAGGTTTGATTCTCACACTATGTGATGTTTGTGTGTGTGTCTGTGTGGACATTCTCAATCTGCCAACTTTCCAGAAATATGTCTCAAGCCAACTGGAGTCTCTTTATGCTCGTTCTGTTGGCTCACTGTTCAGAGTTGCTTTCTGCCTTGCACCCTGTGGTGCTAGATAGGCCCCAACCCCTGTGACTCTGAATTGGATTAAGTATGTATGGAAAATACATGAATGAATGGTTACATGAATTTTTGTTTTATATTAGTCGTTGAGACAAGAAAATCCATGAAAGCCATTCCTTTTGACCGCCGGTGCATATTTTTTTGCCGGTGCAAATTACTCTGTCATTTTCTGCCTTCCCAGTGCTGAACACATCATGAGTTTAAATACTGGCCTCTCATAATGATGCATAGTAAAGTGCCTGAGCTACTGCAGATGAACAGGCACTTGGTACCAGTACTGAAAAGCTGCAGCACATATATTTATTCCTATTTCCCCCTGAATTTAATCTATCCAATTTTGGAGTCTCACAACATCCCACTGCCTCATGCACAGTCTCAACCTTCTAGCAATTGATGAGATCCATGAGTTAGCAAAATATTTCTGTACAGCTCATGCCCGCTGACCACTCTTATAGCAACAGGGAGGTGATCTACAGACGAGTGTGTGGTGGCTGGGCAGGCCCAAATGCATCACTTATGGACTCAGATATGGATCTCCACAGTGGTGGGCTAGTGAAATAGACTGCTATGTATCCCAACCACTTTAAAACCACAGCAAATTTCTCAAACATGGACACATTTTGGCTGTCCCGTAGAATATGCGTGTCACTCATAAGCCTATTAGACCAAAAACAAATTCAACTTGGCACAAGATTTGTAAACCATGTGCCTCAGGCAAGACTCGCTCTTCATTCTTTCTATCCATCTATCAATCACAACATATCTTTCTTTAACTGTTCTTCCTCCTATTCACACCCCACTTCTCCTGTGTAAGTTGACTTACTATGACAAATGAGTTTTCTGCTGCATGAAGGTAAGTACTAACCAGACACACAGCCAGTGGCTGGTCGGAGCTAATGTAACTGCGTTGCTCAGAAAGCAGCATTGCTCACAACTTCTAAAAAAAACGTTCAGACGGATCAATGTCTGCTTAGCGTCAATGCTGAATGAGTGTATATCTGGCAGTGCTCAACACTGGCACCATTTACCTTGACTAGGATAGATGAGGATATGTGCTTTCATATCAATATGCTGTTTTATTGTTTCTGATTTAATTATAGTTAGGATTCCTATAAGGTAGCATAGATAACTTCTCTATGTGCATGATAAGCAATTCAATATTCGTGTACCAAATAAATATGCTAACCTTGAGAGGCAATTCCTATGCAAAATTAGTGTCAGCCAGTAGTGTGCCAAGATAATTTTGCTTTCCACATAAAAATGCTGTTTGCCATACCTTTTATGTACAATATGCCAACTTCTGAATATTAAGTGAAAGAATAGCCTTAGGGGTCAGCAATGTGTGATTTAACTAAACATAAATGAGCACGTCATCTTAATTTAAAGTGTACTAGAGCGACAGTATGGTATGACATTCATGTCATTGACCGAATGGATGGCTGTTTTATAAATGGTACAGATATTAAAGATTATTTTATGCTGTTGACCTTCACTGTTTACCCATAATGTAGCCTCCAGTATATCACTACTACTACTGGTGATTTTCTACATTGTCTATGTGCAAGTTTGCAATTTTATTGGTTAAATATATCCAGCAAAGTCAGCATGTTAAGTAAATAAGATGTCAATAGAAAATATCTGTATTCACAATAGTTAAATATGACTTTAAAAGGCAAATGTGTATGTATGTGTTGCCCATTCATATTATTATAAATGTCCTGCATACAGTTCACACAGTCAAGGTATCCAGATCTTTCATATATTTAGCCTTGAACTGATTAAATGTTTAACTGTAGTTAGAGAAAGTTCATGCTCTTAAAATAACCCTTCACAATGACATAGTTGCATTCGGTTGGAGAATTTGTGCAAGTAGTAAGCGATGGGGTTGATTGGTTTGTTTGCCTTGTTACTGGGAGAGGAGGGTGCCTGCTTCATACATAATGGACAGGTGCTGCAGTGGTCAAGTATCGTAAAGAACCAGGCAGAATTACATTTTTCTAGGGCAGGTGGGATGAAAGGAAGAGCGTATTGAAATCTTCAGGTCATACCATTGTCAGTACAGAATGGTTTCCACAAACTATCCTTCTATCTATTCCCACAGCAGCTGGGGAGGTAGATGAGGTCCACAAGTGAGAAGTAGCCAGTGGATGTTTGGATCCAAACAGAGGTGTGGCTTTTCGGAGCCAGAGACCCAGAGATCAGAGACCAGGCGCAGGTAAACCTCATCTTCAATCAGTTCCCCGGAGACATTGTTCGTGTGTGCTCAAGTACCTCCATGTTCAGTTGCATGAGTGCAGTCTGAGCCGACACGCTGGATGTGACAACATTCAAAGAAAACTTGTTGACCAATGGGGATCTTGTTCCCATCTTTGCTCCTCAAAAACTCAGCCTTTTGTAGACACCACTTTTGTACCAAAATCTAACTTTTGTTGACACCAACTGTTTGAAATGACATAAATGTATATTTGTTTACCTCATTACAAGCCATACTGTCTCAAATATGTTTCAAAATGTCTTACAGCCTCAAATTTCGGAATGGATGTTTATTAACAAATTAAATTAATTTAAACCATAAATACTAGAAAAACCTTAATACTTTCTACAATTAAAAAAAAAAAAAACCAAAAAGGAAATGTTAAGAATTCTGCATATACACTGCTCACAAAATATAGGCGATATTTAATTATGAAGTATGCCCTATTTTTTGTGAGCAGTGTATTTTTTATTTTCATTTCCAAGCCATCCCAACCTTTTCTGATTTGGCTATGTAAACAGCATCCTGACAGAATATAATGTAGGCCCACATAATGAGAATAAGTCACTTATATTCATGCGGCAATTTAGACTTTTAGTGTTTGCTTTAGCAGCGCATGATAGCGCTCACCTTTTCTTCTTAGGACAGTCAATTTCCAGATGTTCTGAAGGGGGATTCATCAGATAAAATAATACTGTTTGCAAAAAAGTCAAGGAAAGTTGTTTGATTATACAAATGAGATGCAAACTCAATTATCGTGATTGAGTATCAAGTGACATATTCATGATTCTGAACAGAATTATGTCAAACTGGACAGGAGTGCATTATTTTTTATATTTTTGTGCAGATTTTCAGTCTGTACTTGATGTTTTTCTTGGAGAGAAGTGGCTTCTTTACTGCCCTATAAATGAATTGTGCCAACATTTGAATTGGGGTTGTAAGTACACCTTGGTCTTGACTATATCAGAGTTTGAGAACATACCTACATAAACATCATAAAGAGCAAAGCATCGATCAGGGATTGGTTATGAAGATATGTTGCCAAATGGTGAACATTCACCAGAACACAAATAGATCCATTATATTAAAATAAAAAGAGTATTGCATAGACATGCCATCAAAGTCATACTGGGGGATGAGAAATAAAAGTATGATGAGAAAAATAACTTTTTAAAGTGCTATGCATTGCACAAACCAAACACAGTTTTCACCCTAAGAATGCCATCTCCAAATTGAAGCAAAGTTTTAAAAATGGAGGATTATTGTAATCTGCAGCGATTGGGAAACTGGGTAAGAAGAACTAGATGGATGGAGACAAACAGTATTCTTTGATTTTTTTTTAAATATATGCTTTTCACAAAAATGAGGGGATATTTCAAAATGTAATATCCCATAATTAAATACCCCCTAATTTGTGTGCAGTGTAGTTATTTTAATCAGAAACCCTAGTGAAAAATATTGTAATTCAATGCCAAAATGTAATTCTGATGGTTAATTTGGCAGTATGACTCTCTCTCTCACTCGGCCTTGGTGGTACTGAATTAAAGTGAAGATGTTAGACCTGAATGGAGGTCTAATCACGTATTCTGATGGGTCTATTGTGAGAAGAAGGAGCAGTGCAGGTGAAGCATTTTGTCATTTTCTGTGTCAGTAAGACAAAAGGGCTGGTAAACCTGAGGAATAAAACATCACGATTTCTCTTCAGAAGACTGATATGGACTATGGTGCACTTGTACAGGCTCCTTGGGGTGTACATCCGTAATAAGTCAGTCTGGGAGGACAACCCAGAGGCACACCTCAAAAGGACCAGTGGAGGCTATTCTTTTTGTGAAAGAACAACGTGCAGAGAATTTTTACTCTTGCACTCCCAGTCCACAGTGGCAGCTGTGTTATCCTTTATGTCAGGTTCAGATGGGGTCATAAATAAGGACATGTAGACAAAATTTAACACAAAGTAGAAACGCAGAAACCGTGGGATGAAATCTAGGCATTTCAGGCACCTTTAGAATGATATTCATAATGAAGATTCTGGAAAGCTACATCCAACAATTGGAGTGGCTTAGTGTTCAGGGCTCTGATTTTACAGCTTACACAATTACAGCTTATCTACACAAAAAAGGTTGTGTGTTCTAATGCTGGGTCCATTGTAGGGCCCTTCTACAAGGCCCTTAATCTCAGTGCATGTTGCTCTAAAAAAGTCTGTCAATGCAATTCACTACACAGTGTATTGAGACAGATCAGGAGAGTTCGTTAACAAAAAAAACAACACTAAAGTCCTTGGAAACTGCCAAGGCTGCATAAATGACTGCAGCCTTGTAATTTATGGACTGAAATTCCTCTAGAATCCTTGAATTTTTTTAATGATATTATGCACTCTCGAGAAAAAATGTATAAAACATGCAATGAACTTAAATCTTCTCCTGCTAGCACTTCACTATGTTTTAAATCTAAAAATATCTTTTCTTTCATTTTCTAGAAATATAGTTTCTTCACACACTATCCACACACACATCCACAATTACTCAGGAAATGAACCACATACATATTTGTTGTGGTATTTTACAATATTTAGACTGGAATGCTTTTGTACCAAAGACCTTCTTGTTAAATTAATGGTTATTATTTGGGTAAAGTGGATATATAAAAATGGGGTTATGCAGCTGATTTCACTTGGTAAAGATCCTCAGAGTAACCTTTGAAATTCACACTGAGACAAAGGCTTTTGTAGGACATATTGGTGTCAAGAAGGGCAGCAAAGAAGACACTTCTCTCAAATAAAAACACCAAGGACAGACTAACGGTATGTACATAGTATAGGGATTGGACTGTGGAGCACTGGGGTAGATTTACCTCGCTGATGATGCTCCATTCAGACTGTCCAAAATGTGAGCGGTACCATGAGTCCTGTGTCATGCCAACAGTGAAGCATCCTGAGACCATTCATATGTAGTATTGCTTCTCATCCAGAGGAGTGGGTTTACTCCCAACAATCCAAGATCAATTTAGAGATGAACAATGTTTTCCCATCATCATGGTGGACCATGTCACAAGGTGAAAGCATTTAACGTGTGGCTCATTGACCAAAACATTTTACTCATGGGTCCATGGCCAGGAACTCCCCAGATCTCAAACCCTTTCAGAACCTGTGGTCAAAGGGTGGACAAACAAAAACCCCAAAACTGTGATCAACTCCAAGCAATGTTTAGGCAAGAATTGGTTGCCATCATTTCAAGATTTTGGCCAGAAGCTGATATCCAGCATGCTGAAGCAAATTGCAGAAATCTTCAAGAAGAAAGGTAAATACTGTAAATATTGAGTCTGGCTGTATTTGTCAATATAAAGTAAAAAAAAAATCAAACCATCTCAGTGTCAGTGTGTTATTCACTTTACCTGTGAGTGGTCTTAATGTTATGGTTGATATAATACACAGCTCAAAGAAATAAAGGGAACACTCAAATAACACATCCTAGATCTGAATGAATGAAATATTCTCATTGAATACCTTGTTCTGTACAAAATTGAATGTGCTGACAACAAAATCACACTACAGTCATCAATGGAAATCGAATTTATTAATTAATGGAGGCCTGGATTTGGAGTCACACACAAAATTAAAGTCGTCTAGCATTGTCCTGCATTAGGAAAAACTCAGGGTCAACCCCAGCAGCATATGGTCTTACAAGGGTTCTGAGGATCTTATCTTGGTAATTAATGGCAGTCAGGCTACCCCTGGAAAGCACATGGAGACTCTGTCACGTCTGTCATGTGCTCAGTGTGAACCTGCTTTCATCTGTGAAGAGCACAGGGCGTCAATGGCGAATTTGCCTATACTGATGTTCTCTGGCTAATGCTAATGGTGTTGGGCTGTGAGCACAACCCTCAACTGTGGACGTTGGGCCCTCATTCCATCCTCATGGAGTCAGTTTCTAACCTTTTGTGTAGACACATGCACATTTGTGGCCTTCTGGAGGTCATTTTGCAGGGCTCTGGTAGTGCTCCTCCTTTTCCTCCTTGCACAAAGGCAGAGGTAGCGGTTCTGCTGCCAGGGTGTTGCCCTCCCACGACCTCCTTTACATCTCCTGGTGTACTGGCCTGTCTCCTGGTAGGGCCTCCAGCCTCTGGACACTAAGCTGACAGACACAGCAAACCTTCTTGCCACAGCCCGCATTGATCAGTTGCACTACCTGAGCAACTTGTGTTCATTGTAGAGTCCGTCTCATGCTACCATGAGTGTGAAAGCACCACCAACATTCAAAAGTGACCAAAACATCAGCCAGAAACATAGGCACTGAGAAGTGGTCTGTGGTCCCCACCTGCAGAACCACTCCTTTATTGAGTGTGTCTTGCTAATTGCCAATAATTTCCATCTGTTTTCTATTCCATTTGCACTTGGAGTTACTTGGAGTTATATTGTGTTGTTTAAGTGTTCCCTTTATTTTTTGAGCAGTGTATTTGCAAGCCTGCCATTCCGCCATTGCACCAAATGTGTCACCCTGTTGGTTGCATAGTGTAATAATTATACTTTGTTTATCACTGTGGGTTGTTTGACTAAAGAACAGGAATTGATGTCTTGGTCTAAAGCTTGGTAAAATTCCTTTGTGGTGTGAAACAGTTTATAAGACCCTGTGGTCATTGTCTAGTGCTAGTAATGATGATTGAGTGTGAAGAGGGTGCAGTGCCTCCAGAGAAGACACCATAATTGAAATCAATATTCTGCATGATGAAGTGGCTCACAGGGTTAAAACAAGCCTCTCGCTATACCATGTTGTCCCCAAGGACTTTTATGCCTATCAGAAAATGTTTAGTAGGAAGATTCATCATAGAAAAAGTCTGGTATTGTTTAAGAGATACTGAAGGACCACGTGCCAGTGGGTGTTCTTTCAGTAGTGTGCTGCTATGTGCCTCGGGGAGGGGTTGGGGAGCAGGGGGGTGTATGAGAGAGAGAGAGAGAAAGACAGTGGTAAGATATAGCATCATTATAGCAGGTCAATACTTGTTAATGATAATTTTATGATATTGATATGATATGTTTTATGATAGTGATAGAAACAGAACAGTTCCAAATTTTAGAAAGAATTTTATAATTTTAGCTATTGTTGTTATATCCTTATTGAAACATCTGAAAACTTAATAGGAAATATGAGAAATTCTACAGTTGGCTCCAATAAATTTTAATATCCAGAAACCTACGTTGTATTCTATGTATAATAGGTAATTAGTCAAGTAATGTTTAATTACATTAAGGGCATAATGACAAAAGCATTAATTATGTGTCTGTGCTGTTTTTTTTTTAAAGATTTGTCCAATAAATAATAATAATAATCAGTCTCAATTTCTTGCTTGTTTTCAAATGAGGGCTGCAGCAGAAATTTGGCAGTTTGAGAAGCCAAGCCCAGACTTCTCTATCCTCAGTAACAGATTCAAGACCCTCTGTTGTATTCCCAAATGTTTCCAAGTTGTGAGATATTATCTTTGGGATATCTGTCCAGGGAGACAAATGTGTAAGAGCTCTAGAGGAAGTTGACATCCTTGTGACATGCCCAAACCACAGCAACTGACTCCTCTTGATACAAAGAAACAACTTATTTACTATCAGGCTTGACTTTACTGATATACACTGGCAGGGAGAATAAGAATATTAAACTGAAAGGTGGGGCTAGATGCAATTCCAGCTGGAAGAGGGAGGTATGGACTGAAGAGTTCTTGACAATCAATATTAATTGGCTAGCAAGGGGAGTAACAAAAGATTCTAAATCAGATGAAAGGTGAATAGTGTTCTAATGAGGGAGTCACCCCAAAGAAGACAATCATGGTATTGGGCTCATCTGGCTTTCCTGGCACATCTGTTAATGATTTCATTATATGTCCAGTATAAATTTCAATGGGGATAGTACCACAATGTGTGCAAATGGGTTTGTTTTTACAGCACAGGAGAAGAAACTATTCTGATAATTCATCCTTACTGCAGCTACCAGTGAAGAAACTTCACTCACAAAATACTTACTGACAAACACCAAATACATATCAGTGCTACCAAATCTTTAGGACTCACTGTGTTATAAAGAGTGTTGATTAAACCTCTTATGTTAAAGAAGAGGTACTTGTTTTAGTAAGACCTGTTTGTCCAGGAAATAACTATGGGTGAACAATTTAGTAAAAAGTTGAAAAGAAAAAAGACTAAAGAATTACTTAAGAATAAGAGTGGTTAATAGCCAATTAAGGGTTAAAGGAAGAGAAGACTTTTAGACAAATTAGTAATTAAGCATGTTAACACAGAGGAGGTAATTCATATATAAACAATATCCTATATATATATATATATACAGTGCTCCAAAAAATAAGGGATACTTTAAAATGAGATATCTCATAATTAAATATTCTTTAATATTTGATAGCAATGTATATAAAACTTATAAAATAATTATAATTATTTATACACATTGGCCAGGATATTTGCTAGTATGAAAAGATCTAGCAGCAAGGGCGAGTTCCACGTTAGTCTACTGGCTTATTTGGTTTCATAGCCAGTTTTATATCTCAAGTGTGTCCAAGCGCATGTCATAATCCTTAATATTACATGTGTATGAATGATATCCAGATGAATACAGAGAACTATAAAACTTCCTTAAATCATTATTAATTATAAAAGGGTGAATAATTGTGTTGTATGTTGAAACATTTTGCGAGACAAAGCAAATTTACACAACTTATGTCGCAGCAGTTAGCTCGCCATGTTGAAAAGACATGCATTCCCAAAATAAATAAAATAAATGACCCATATAGAAATTATGTTATTGCTGCAAACCTCAGCGTGCAGTTACGTTGCTGGCAGATATATAAATGACCACAGGTGTGGTCTGGTTAGACACTGGGTCTTGCCACAAGAGAGCATTAAAGTGCTTCCCCTGTTGCTATATAAAAATGTTCTCAGAGGCTAATACTGGGTGGTTGTATGCTAGACATGGTTCTGTGACACATCTGGAACAGATGGGCCTATAGATCTGTCAAACTCATAGTTTGATGAAGCTGTCATCGCAGTTGGTTCCATAAATGCTTAATTGCCTATAAATACGGCAACTGGGCAGGCCAAGGTGTTGCAAATTGTGGCCTCTGTACTCTATCCCCAAAAATGTGAACATATTTAAGGTATTGAAAAACCATAGTGCATGGAAGAGATGTACTCTAAACAAGCAGTGGATGGACACCCTGTGGGCTCCGGACAAGTGACACACTGCTCCACATCTCTCACCATGACCCTTTCATTCACTATTTAACTCTAGCGAGCTCTACACTCGTTGCCAAGTCTTTTGTTTTGCCTCACGCTACAAGCACATTCTTTTGGCCGTTCCACAATCATATCGCTAGCTACTTGCTAGCTCACTTTCTTCTGTATTTGCCCTGTTTTTTAATGAAGCTGCACTTAAAGCTACCCAGTCGTCCTCCTCTGATAGATACTCGGGACAATTTTCCAGTTTTCTTTACACTTAAATGTGTACTAGTGATGCACAAAATGATAGCATAACATAAGTGTAACGTAACATGATTTATAACAACATTGATAACAGCCAGTCATTGCTATTTGCTACTTGATTGCTACTTGCTCATATGATTTGACGAATTAAACGGTAGCCATAATCTTCTGCTTCTGATTTTTTTCCTTGCTCCCAAAAGTTCTCACCATTTTCCTGATCTGAATACTGAATTTGGCATATGTTTTATGCCTCGTGTCTTTCCTGACACAACCCACCACTTATCTGGGCTTCTAGCCAGCACTAAGACTGCAGAAGTGTGTGCAATCCCAGTGTGGCTGGTGATTTACTTACGCTAATAATCACAGGATTATTATTCTGTTACATTTGCTTATTGCAATATAGATATTAGCTCATCATTGTACAATGTTCCTTTTTGTCATATGAACGTCGCTGGTGTGTGAGAGTACTAAAATACTAAGAATAACCACAATTCATTACATAACTAAGTACTGTATATTTTTCAATATCAAGATCAGTCATTGTTTCATCATGGCATATGGTTTGCCAACTTTAGTCAGGTTTGAGGGTGCAACCAACGCAGGTAGCTCCCGAATTAGGAAGGAAATAGTCTGTGCAGAAGTGGTACATGTACCCACTTTTGGAGACCAGAACGCAAGGAAACCACTTTGGCAAAGCTCAAGTACTACAATTTGGAGTTACATTCACAAATGCCACATTACTGAGCAATTTTCAAATTATTATCAAATTAATTTAAGTCGACCAGGCAAAACATAAAATATCGCAGGTTCATACTGTTTGAAATGTAATACGTTTGTGACGTTTGAAGTTTTATAAGTTTTGATCATTATTTGAAGGGTGCAGTACTAGTTGTTTTTGTTTTGTGCTCTTCATGTTGGCTGATGTGTCAATACATGTAACTTTCACCTGGTGTAAACAACTGCCACAAAGATATGACATTTGTCACAATTTATATCAAATACTTTGATTTTTGTTTTGCTTTTAGTGTCTGTTTCCTGGGCATTTCCTCTTGTTTTCCCCAATCTGCTGCTGTGGAAGCCAAGCTAATTTGCTAATTTTAGAACAATGTTGTCTCATTCAATCTATGTATTTTTATTTGATTGCCAAATTTAATAAACCAGAAGTATGTGAAGTTTTTAGGGTATGTTTTCTGAAGTAAATAGTTGAAACGTTGTCATGACCAACATGCTGGAA
Organism: Parotocinclus haroldoi; assembly: GCA_034779995.1. Taxonomy (NCBI): domain Eukaryota; kingdom Metazoa; phylum Chordata; class Actinopteri; order Siluriformes; family Loricariidae; genus Parotocinclus; species Parotocinclus haroldoi. The sequence goes on from JAUZST010016772.1 coordinate 41,485, forward strand.
TTACGGTAAAAATAACTGGCTTCATAATGCATACGGTTAAAATAGCAGCTATGGTCTTTTGATGTATAAATTCTCTGAACATTTTATTTGCTGATCCTAGTCACGGTCGCAGCAGAGCTGGAGCAGGGCACCAATCCATTGTAAGCCACATATACTCACACAATCATACACACATTCATACCAAGGGCACTTTGGAAACACCAATTAACCCAGTAAACGTGTTTGGAATGTGGGATATGTCTGATATTGTTGCCCTGTTGTGTTGATGATGAAAAAATGTTTTGCTTGTGAATAATACAAGAGCCTCTGTGTTAAGTCCCTTACCCTTATGATAAAATAAAACAACTTTGATTGTATCAATAGAGTAATCTAGAAGTAACTTATCACGACGCAGGGAAGTTCAATCACAATTACAGTACGCATAATATCCTTTCAGTTAAATCCTGGCTGCAACAAAAACTGCAAAAAAGTTCTATAACAACACTGATACCATCATTTAGCCTATATAATTTTTACTCTTCCTGAGTAAATTACTGGCAACACTCGCAATAATCGTCGATATTGTGATGTCGCCGGTTTTACTATGGCTTATTATCCAGCCCTAAACCTCTTTCTTACGTATTTACAATCCTTGTCTGCATGCATCTTTGGTAAGAACCCTCTTTAAGTTTTGCACCTTTTCTATGGAAGCTGCACCCCCCCCAAATCCCCCACCCCCCACCCCGTCCAGTTGCTTGCCATTTTATCTGAAAGCAAGAAATCAGGACAGCTCGGTGCACAGAGGGTTAAGGCGCAGTCGCGCTGATGATAAGCTACTGGAGCGCTGCCTTCAGCCGCCCTAAGACAGACAGAGGTAACTAGGCAACTTCCACCCGAACAGAACCCAAAACCGGAGGAAACCAGAGCTCAAAATCTGTTTCAGCTTTCAGCTGCGATGGGAAGGATGTAGTCTCGATTTGTCCTACTGCACCCGGCATGGGAAAGTGGATTAAAGCGTTTTCGCAGAGATTTGGAACGCGCACAGAGCCAGTGATCAAGGTTTGGATTTTAATCATGATGAATACAGACGCAGCACCATCAAGCACGAGTTTAGAGGTAAGACCTGAGCAGGTGCTTTTTACGGTTCTAGGACAACCTGTTAAGATCTTGCACTTGAGATTTGAATTTGGAAGTAATCTATTCCTCGCGTGTTCAACTCGTATTGGCACAGCCGTTTGAGACCGTACCTCATTCCAATAACAAACGGAACACATTAATCACCGACTATTTATATGGGTAGCTTGTCCGTCACCAGGCTCCAGTTACGCGGTTTGCTGCATTGCCATCCATCCCAGCTGTGCGCTGCTCTCCAGAATCAACCACGTTAAACAATCGATCAAGTTAGGCTTTCTAGATTATTCACTGTCAGCTGGTTTTATGTTAAGCATCCTCATCATTCACACTACTACTGCTAAGAAAGCGTTTCTTTTACGCGTAATCTTCGATTATATCTCTGCCGCGTAAAAAAACATATTCCCTGGGTCCCACACCACCGTTTGGCCGAGAGTCCAGAAAGCTGTAATGCCTTTAATGTCAGTTAACTACAGACCACCTAGTTGTTTTATTCATTGATTTATGTTCACAAACACGTGAAAACAGTTGGAAATCCGCATGCGCTATGACACAGCGCTTGTCGGTCAGCGCGCTCCTGCAGTGCTCGTACGGCGCCTTCACGTGCCGTCACCGTCAAAACGAGTTACGAGTGCGTACGAGACCAGCCCTTTTAATTAACCACACTCATCTGTTGCCTCCGTATACCGCTGTCCGAAGTGGCACCTGGTTAAGAATACAATTACTTAAAAAACGAAACTGCTACTGGCTGTAGTTTGCGTTAATAATCATTACAGACAGTGCATTAATTATGTCAGTCGTTTTCTGATCATGAATTTACATTAATAAATTCATTTTCCAATTCTGTTTGCAGTATAGAGGTTTGCTTGGTGTAACAGGTAGTGCTCTGCTCGGATAATATTAAACCTGGATTAAACATGGATGTTCTTAAATCTGTGCCATGGACAGTACATGTGCTTGATGGATGATGGCCTATTTCCCACAAGGTCTACCTTTAACGTCAGCTAGACCGACCTGTTTTGGTGTCTTGCTGATATTTTTCTCATTATCTAAGATGGTGTACGTTCATTGAGCGGTGGCTATTAACAGTCATTCAGACCTAGCATACTCTCCTCAAACCTTTCATTCTTCATTAATGATGGAATGGATTAGAAGGTAAAATGAGAAACTTGGTTACGAACTAGGATTTCCATTTGTACCTCTTGTGTCTGGACATGTGCAACTATGGGATAGTAGTTTGCATACAGGGTAATTTGGATTGAGCATAAATGCTGCAAAATATAATACTACATGCCCATGCGTCCTAAATGGGCTTGTTGGATGATGGCCTAGTTCCTCATCTTCACCCAGTTAACATAAAAAGCCCCTTTACTGTCAGCTTGCCTGGCCTATTTTCTAATGTTCCAACATTTTCTCTGTGTAAAATTTGACTTTGAATTGTAATTTAACCAGAATTGATAGAAGGAACCTCTGAAACCTTTATGAAGAAATGGCAAATTCAATAATATCAGAAACCCATGTACCAAAAACTGTATCCTACTGGTAACTTACACGTGAACTTATTTGATTTTTATGTGATTCTTCTTATCTATACCATCGTCTTGTTTAACACTTGGTACTGCCTCTTGTATGAAATGTTCTATATAAATGAACTTTATTTTACTATTATTATTAGTAGTAGCATTACTATCGTCATCTGTGCTGCTTTTATGTGCTTGTGGCCCAATTCCTACAAATGATCCAAACTGTACCTCTACAATAGTCAAAATGGCCTGAATGGCCCTGAAACACAACGTTTCAATTTTAGACTTGCATGAATGCACAACTTTCATTCTGACTGTTTCTAAGTGGACCATGGTAGCATTTGTCATACAATTTAACATGAGTTTGAGGTTTAACACCTTTTGGTTTCAGATGTATTTACCTGAGAGGCCACAAGTTCCTGTGTCCTGGCACTGGTATCTGCAAAGCACTTTGTGGACTACATTTTGAAAGATTTGGAAACACAACATTATTTCAACATCACAGCACATAAATTCTAGTCCATTCCAAACTTGTTTTGTTTCCAGCTGTGTTGCATATACATAAGCAGAGCCACTAAGCTAATGTGACTGATGAACAATAAAGTTTTTCTCAACCATGCAGCCTTCATGACATAATGTAACATGTTACCAATACTCTGTGAATGATTTAGCAGCTGTCCCTGTATTTCTGTTTGTCTAACGTTAGTAAACTACATTACTAGATACAGAGATGCTTTGCTGAGACTCACTAAGGAGAGTAATTATTGTTAAAGTTCCTACCTTTTCCCTCGCAGTGCTGCCTTGCTGATACAGAGCAGTGAGTGAGGCAGTTTATAACCAGTGTCTGGTTAACGACCTGACGACGAACACCTGTGTCTCCCTCTACTTAAGTGGGAGTTCCAACAGTGTTCATGGCCAGGTCGTTTCTCTCCACCATGAACTCGCCCGACCACCGGTGCGCAAACGCCTCGACACACTGCACGTCTGCGCCATCTTAACGTTCAGTTGGTAACATCCGGAGGCGTTTAGAGCTGAAGGACGTGTTCGAGGGAAACCTCGGAGGTATTTAGCCTTTTTAGGGAAAGATCCAGGTTTCCCCGTTCTGTCCCAGTCCAGCTCTTATTGAACCTCACTTCAGTCAGCTGCGCACCTTTATTCGAGACGCGCCCCGGCTCCTTTTATTCGTGCACTACTGCATGCTCGTGCTCACGCTCGCTCTCTGGCGCTCCGGAAATGCCTTTGCGCCTCTCGATTTAGGGAGCGTCCCAAATCGGCGCACTTTCTCGCAGCTTTCTCTTTCCCCGGCAGCTGATGGCGCCCGGGAGTCGCGACTGGTTGGAGCTGCACCCTGGACCCGCGGCTCTTGAAGCTCGCATCCTGGGTCGGACGCCAGAGGAGTAGTTATTGGCACCGAACCCCTTATCCTGCCGTAAAGGGCAGCCCCTTGGTGGTCACCACGGTTATTTGCGCATTGCACCCTTTGGGATGCAACTCAGTGGCGCGCTTTTTCCACCTTGTTAGTTTTCCTGCGTTAAAGAGCCTTTTGCTCTTTTTTCCCCTATTTTAGTTTGGTTATATATTATTTTCCCATTATTATTATACGATTCTTCGGTCCCGCACATTTAGGTCCTACCACATACCGTAACAATTATATAGGAAATTTAGGGGACCGTGGTGGCCTAGTGGTTAAGGTACTGGAGTATGGACCAGAAGGCCCTGCTTGCACTGTAAGACTGTATTAATTGCAAGTCGCTCTGGATAAGGGTGTCTGCTAAGTAATGTAGGGAGTAAAAATGGAGTTTTTCCTTTCCACTGTTGCTCTAGGCTTGTTCAAATTTGGATTAGCCATATAACATAATTTAATAATGTAAATCTGCTGTGAAACAATGGTCCATTGTAGAAAAGCACTGTATAAATAAATATGACGACTAGTTACAGAAGATTTTGTGACACATTTTAACAATGCACATTGTTTGTATTTGGGTTTTACTCAGGTTTAGGGAGTTGTGAAGTCATGAATTTGTATTGCAAGAAATAGAAAGTATTCTCCATCATAGCTATGAATAATGTATTGTAACTGGACATGAATATTTTACCTTTAATATTTATTGAGTTGTAGATTAAATGAAAATGTATTTGTTATATGTATTGATTTGTGTCAAAGAGGAAAGCATGTATATATTATTATTGGAGTGTGTTATATTGTATTTGGACTTTGAACAGTGGGTGCTAAAAGTCTGAGACCACTGATAAAAATGCTTCTATGTTACATTTTTTACCTTATTTATCTGAGTTAACTGCTGCCCACAAATTGTTTTGCCAAGAGCCTTCTGACTTGTCCTGGTGATCTTTAAATGATAGATCTTCAGCAGATAATAGTTGGGCCACGATGTTCTTTTGGAGTTCAGTTCCTTTTGCTCTTGCAACACTGCCAGAAACATGGTGAGTTTTTCTGATGGTGAACTCAGGAACATTAACATCTCCTATGTTCATGTGATTTTTCACAGCCATGTTGGGAAAGCCACAATTTGATAAAAGGCTGTTGAATAAGTGAGTACACCCTTCACATTTAAAAAAATCTTTTCCTGGACAACGCTGGAGATGTGACACTTTGATACAATTTAAAGTAGCCTACATCTTGTATAACTGTGTAAATTTGCTGCGCCCTCAAAATAACTCAACACACAGCCATTAATGTCCAAACTATTGGCAACAAAAGTGAGTACACCCCTAAATGAAAATGGCCAAATTTTCCCTAAAGTGTCAACATTTTCTGTGGCCACCATTATTTTCCAGCACTACCATAACTCTCTTGGGCAAGGAGGTCAGTAGAGCTTCACAGGTTGCTACTGGAATCCTCTTTCACTCCTCCACCATAACATCATGGAGCTGGTGAATGTTAGGGACCTTGCACTCCTTCACAGATGCTCATTAGGGTTTAGGTCTAGAGACATGCTTGGCCAGTCCAGCACCTTAGTTTCTTTAGCAAGGCAGAGGTCATCTTGCACGTGTGTTTGGGGTCATTATCATGTTGGAATACTACCCTGCAGCCAAGTTTTAGAAGGTAAGGGATTATGGTCTGCTTCAGTATGTCACAGTACATGTTGTCATTCATGGTTCCCTCTATAAACTGTAGTCCACCACACCGAGAACTCATGCAGCCTCCAAACCATGACATTCCTACCGCCGTGCTTGACTGTTGGCAAGACACACTTGTCTTTGTGTTCCTCACCTGGTTTGCATCTAAACCAAATAAGTTTAATTTGGTCTCATCAGACCACAGGGCATGGTTCCAATAATCCAAATCCTTAGTCTCCTTGTCTTCAGTAAACTGTTGCTGGATTTTATATGCATCATCTTTAAAAGAGGTTTCCTTCTGGAGCAACAGCTATGCAGACCAATTTGATACAGTGTGCAGCGTACGGTTTGAGCACTGACAGGCTGACCCCCCCCACCCCTTTAACCTCTGCAGCAATGCTGGCAGCACTCTATCTATTTTCAAAAGACAACCTCTGAATATAACACTGAGCATGTGCACTCAACTTCTTTGGTCGATCATGGCTGGACCTATTCTGAGTGGAACCTGCCAAAACGCTGTATGCTCTTGGCCACCGTGCTGCAGCTCACCTTCAGGGTGTCGGCAATCTAGGCCATATTTATGTGGAGCAAAATTATTTACAATTTTCCTCAGAGAGCTATTTGCCATAATGTGGCTTGTTAAACTTCCAGTGACCAGTAGAGCAGCGTGTGAGATGGACAACATTACATTTAACATACCTTCTCAACATTCATACCTGAAACCTTGTAATGTTAACGAGTCACATGATTATGATACTAGGGAGGGAAAATGGCTAATTGAGCACAATTTGGCCATTTTCACTTTGGGATGTGCTCACTTTTGTTGGCAGCAGTTCAGACAGACATCAGTTTTGTCCCATGAAAAGATGTAATAAAATAGTTACTTAAATGTGAGGAGTGTACTCTGTTTTGTGAGGTACTTTATATCAGCTAACTGCAAAAGAACAAAACATGAATGTAGAACAAACTTTGCATGCTTATTTTGAGCATGAGTTCTTTTTTGCTCCATGTTTAGGAAAAACTAGGTGAAACCTTGTTTGCATGTCATTTCTTGATGTTTTGCTAGATATATAAAATATTTTTGACATGGTTAATTTATGAAGCTTAAAGGAAACCATCAATGAGATGCTTTGGTTGGACAGAAAACATGTCATCACTCACTGAGGTCTTATGACTGTTCGACTGCAGGGTGTGCACCATGAAATGTTTAGGACTCTTTCCTGTAACTCAGGGTGAAATAAGCTCAAGTGTGTCCAGTTAACAATCTAAACTTGCACTAGAGAGCGATTTGATGATTCCCACTGAGCTGAACTCTGTCAAGGACAAAGAGCTCTTCAATGGAAAGAGATTTCCAGTGATAAAGTACTTTTAGTGAGTAGCCAGTGAGTATCACAATTTTAGTGCTTGAGCTAACTTTTTCTGAATCTCGGCATGTGTTTTACGATCAGTATTTTAGGTGCATTAATTACTGAAAACCACTAAAACTGTGGTGGAATCTAGTGCTCAACAAGCACAGATGGGCACCTGCGGGATACTTCATAATGAATTCACCTTGTATATCATGAGATGCTGCCTGAAACACACACACACACAGACACACGCACACACACACACACACACACACACACACACAAAGAGGGAAAGAATATTTATGCACCACTGATCTCAGTGTGGCCCCCCAGTATAGCTGCCTTAGGAATCATTGTCTTGAATCATGGCATAGTCAGGATGTACTTAACCTCTCCCAGGCTTAGGTCAAGGCCATGAACATTAGTCTGTCCTGTCATTCTGAAGTCATTTGTTCAAGTCATTTTAGCTCACATCACTCTGGGATAGAATTGAAGAAGCAGTGATAATGCTGTGTGACCTAAAGTGATTCTGAATCAGCTACAATGAAGGAAAAATTGGTTAATATGAGACAACTAAATGGCTGTGTGTTTAGTTCTTGCTGCAGCCAAACCAAACAGTTTTACTTGGTCCTCCTGAATAAACAGCAAGTAATGCTTTGTGAAATTCAAATAATATATAGACAAGCAGGGCTGTAAAAATGACTATTTTGATCATACAATTATTGAAAGGATTAATCAATTATTCAAATTGTGAGTGGTTGTTTTGTCGCTATCAGCCCTAACCACTAGCCCTAGCAAGAGGTTGGTTTATGCTTTTGTTAACAGGCACTGAATAAAGATGAATGTTGTATTAAAAATGTACTGTTTTCATTAACTTTCCTGCTAATAGAAAAGATAAATGAAACTCCAATATCTTTCTTTGTATCAGTGATGTGCACAGTAGAAGCAATAAACCAAAACGTAATCAGCATGTCCAGTGATAAGCATGAGCTACGTTCAGATTAGTCAAACAGTGGTAGACATTTGTGGCAGACATGCTATCTATGAACAGTGAAATTTGAATGATTTTGTGTAAACCTTTCATTTCAGTGATAATCCTTTGTCCCCTGTATGTTTGTAGAGAAATATCTCCTAAAACTGTTTGTGAGTGTTTACAAATGTTCACAGAGAATTCGAGGCGGAAAACGATTCACCCATTTTTTTCAGATTTTAAATGCGCCTGTGGCCTCAACGTTAAGACAGCAATACAATGTTTAAAACTGTAAAGTTTATTTGTAATGTGAACAGGATCGTCGTGAATAATATTTACTCGCATCTGTGTTCCGACTCCAAAAACAACTCAAGAGAACATGGTTTTCGAAAGAAAACATATTACAGCTCAAACCATAGAGTAGCTAAAACTCACTTACTGAGCTGAAATATCCTCACCGAATGAGCTAACAAGTGTGCTCCTCATATGCTCCAAGATGGAGGCTGTGCTCCTATGCTCCTATACTCCTATTGCACTATACCCTAGTACAACCGACAACCTTTTTTCTGCATTAAGTGTTCTCCATTAAGGCCAACACTTGTTACCTCTGCTCAACATTTTTCATCACAACTTTAGAGCTAGTTTGTCTAAAGTGGTTTTGAAATTCATTGAGACTGCTAGAGATGGCATTCTTCCATTTTTACCATTTGTACACCAGCCCACTCACACACCACCTGGCAAACAGGCCATGTGGGCTTTCTGTGTTCAGGGTTGGTTGTGTTTTCAGTGTGTGCTTTCAGAAAGGCTTTTCCATTCTGCCTGAATAACCCCAGCAGGCAGCAGTGTGTGGCCATGGAGACAGGGTGAAGGGCCCCTCGTACCCAACATGGTCTTCATTAAATCATCTTACAAGAAGGGCGTTGGTATTGGCATGCAAAATCAGGAGCGCGAATGTGTTTGAGGAATTGTTTGTGCTGCATTAGTGAGTTAAGCAAAGAGTGGGCTAATTAGCTCCAGTTGCTTTGCTAGCAGTGGGACATAAATACACAGAGCGGAGAGCTTTTGAAGCAAAGCACTACTGGGACAATGAATAGAAAGTCTAAGGACTTTTATGCTACGTTTGTACTTGTATTTTTCCTTACCATGAGTTATTCAAAACAATCAACTAAAACCCTGAATCTTCAAACACCAGTATATGGTGATGTTTTTTGACACTTGGATTGTTGGATAACCATATTTACCAGCAAAACCAGCAGGGTCATTAAAGTTAACCAGTTAAAATAGCACCAGGCTGGCACTAAGTAGCTTAAACAGACTTGTACCAACATGGAAAATGATACTTGCATTGTATTGGTATTTGGCCAGCATACCAATAACAAAAACACACAATGTTCGTATGAACAGGTTAAAAAGCTTTGCTTGATTTGGATGTTGCATGATAGCTGCAGAGTAGCAGACCTGGGCAGAGTTCTTCAGGAACACAACATATGAACGTGGACACTGGTAGACTGATATTATATCTTAACCATTTCAGACCTGAATTTGTTTTAATTAACAATCCAAATGTTTCAGTACTTTGATTTCGGGCAGTCAAAAACATTTTCAAGTACAAGTCGACTACGAGTCCAAAGGATTCAAAAATATTGAAATCACAGTCATTTCGATATCAACATTACTGAAAGGGTTATCAGATGGATTGCAAGAACTAGTATCTAAAGGTGTTTTAACAACCGGACACTACACTATTTTGTCAAGGATAGACTCATGAAGGGGGAGCTAAACAAAAGTAATTTTCAATTGATATGATTTTGAATTTTACAAAGTGGATCACGTACAAACAAAATTTGTCTGCTGAATATGCAATGACAAGATTGGCATGTCAGTAGAAAAGCAGTTAACCTGTTTAACTACCTGAAAAGAAAGTGACCCAAAGAGCACACCTGTAGCCAGACAGCACAGAAGCTGCAGAAACAGATCTGAATGTATCAGAAATAACAAAGGCATTTAAAACACATCGTTAATGCCGGGACATTACTGAACTTTTTTTATACTTACCACACCACGTGATCCAACTTAAAACATGTGCTGTGACAGTTTGTCAAATCGTTTACCACGTTAGGTAATTATGGGTGTAGTTCTTATCGACTGTATGATTATATATGTTTTTATATGTATTCCCTGCTGGATTATTTTGTCCGTGTTGAATGAGGAATCTTTGCCTAAAGGGGAGTATCCTCTCCCTGGAATCTGCTCTGCTCAATTTGGTGGCATCGATTGTTGTTCTTCATCCTCCATATCGATCTGTCAGTTCTTGGTGACATTATCTACTCCTGCTAATTAGAGCTTAAGGAATGACCTCATTCAGTGGGTGGCAGTCCACAAAGGACAAAATACTCATTTAGAATCCTAAGCCAGTTAACGTCTGGCTGCTGTAATTAGAGTTGGAGTGGAATACCCCATACTCAAAGGGACAGTGTGACAACAGGTTTTCATTTCTAACAGGTGATACACCTGGATCCACTTGTTTAATCAATTCCCTTTAATCTTCCAACAAGTGATTAGTTGTTAGGTGTTGATCCTTCTTTTTTCAGTGAAAACCTGCAGTCATAGCAGCCCTCTGCACACGATGCTCCTAACTCCTGAGTTATAACAGTGTCCTGCAAAACGTTTTTTTTGTTGCTGTTTTTTGAGTTTAAATACTCTTGCTTACTCACTAAATGTAAATATCCCGTCATCATCTATTAAAGCATGTAACACACATGGATGAAACATTATGGTTGGAGTTAATGGAAGCAATTTTTAGCGAATAAGTAAATATATTGGTTTAAAAGTATGCATCTATCCAGAAATACTGGCTTCTTGACAAAAGCTTACCACTGGCAAAGTTTCTGCAAGTTTGTGTCAAAGTCATAGTTTACATTTACATATTAAACATTTAAAGGACACTCTACCATGCAAATGAGCGTGTGACAAACTTCAGGTGAAATACTGTAGAATACGCTGATAAGGTTCTGCAAGATTCCTACATGTAAATAACCAACCATCATTCTATGGGATATTATTGTTAGTTTGTCTTACCTATCCTAGGTAAGATAAAATAAATCTACACTGATGTAGTTCTGCATGTTAATTCTGGTTATATTTGGGGTCTCACTTTTACTAAAAGGCTATATCTCTTCACTACCTTCTCTTAATCTGATGTATCGTTTTTGAGGTTAGGTGAATATTATTTATTAATTGTATTAATTTATTAATTGTAATTGTTGTAATGTTAAGCCTGCATTAAAAGTATGAAATTTTCTTTTTCTATATTCCCCATGTGCCCTGACAAATCTGTCATTGTAGTATAGTGGAATGCTACGCTCCACTGACTCCAAGCTCTCCCTTAGACAGAAAGGAAGAAGAATGAAGACAAAAAGTCAATGCCTGATAACACAGTCCTTGGAGAGCTGCGATGCATGTACTGCTTGGCGAATGCCAAATCAGTGTATGTTATAAAATGCTGCATTTGCGACAGTCACAGTGCATTAATATGTCAATTAACTTCCGTCTCTCTCTCTCTCTCTCTCTCTCTCTCTCTCTCTCTCTCTCTCTCTCTCACACACACACAAACACACACACAATCAAGGGCTTTCTCATTTTTTATTGAGCAGGAGTGAACTGATGTTTTACAGTCCTTTTGCCACCCGAGTATGGCTCTCAAAACGCTTATAGGCCAAGCATAAAGAAAGTTGATTTAGCATCTCTATTGTGTGACAAGTACCTGTTATGAATGATGTCAACAAGGCAATGACCTTTTCCCAGCAATACATCTTTTCTGTCCATATCAAAAACATTTTGCACATGCCTTTGTTGGTGACTTTTTCCAGGAAGCTTTGTACTTGCTGAAACAATGAGTCCCAACAGAGCCCAGCTCAGTGGGAATAATTATTTTCTAGGTTTAAAAAATGTCTTTAATGGGCTCTGGATCTATCACATTTTAGTGTGCACTCGTGTTTTTTTTTATATATAAGGGACGGAGACCAAGGTCTGAGCTGACATACCTCTGTGGTGCCCTGTTGTGCTCTGTAAAGATCTGCTCTGGAGCTGTTTAGTATGCATGGACCTCTCTATGCTCCCATTAAGCAGCTGAAATGAAAAGGCTGCATTTCTCAATAGCCGAGCGAGTGGGCTGCAGAGTGGAGGCGGGAGGCAGCAGTCATGATGGCTTTTACACAGAATAGTAGCCTGAAACTGGTCTCTGTGGGAAGATAGGTATACTGCAGCACAGTCACGTAAAATAATTGGGAGAAGAAGATAGGATGACTGATGCATGGATGATTGTGTAATGATGGAATACATAGACAATTAGATTTAAAGGCTGAAGATTTCTTTAGATTTGAAGAAATATTTTAGTTAATGTTTTCAGTGTTTGCAGATTGGAGAAATGGCATGTACGCTGCAGAAGCAGTTGTGTTTGTGTATACCATTCTACTCAGCCATTAAAAAGCAATTGCAATTACTTTTATTAAACTAGGCCCTATTTAAGATGGTGGCATGGATGGTTAGTACTTGCCTCACAGCTCAGAGATCCCAAGTTCCATCCCGACTCTGGGCTGTGCCTGTGCGGTATCTGCATGTCCCCCCTGCATCTACGTGAGTTTTCTCTGTGTACTCTGATTTCCTTCCACATTACAAAGATGGGTGTTAGGTTAACTGTTGTCTCCAAACTGCCCCTAGTGTGTGAATGTGTGAACATATGTGCCCTATAATGAATTGGTGACCTGTGTAGGGTTGTTCCTGCCTCTCGCCCTATACCGCTGGTTAGGCACCGGCTGTCTCATGACCCTGACAAGGAACAAGCATACATAAATAATAAAATGAACCAATGAAAGGTTTTCAAAGACATTTTTCATTGAAACTGAATGTTACAGTTTAACAATGTATTTAAAATATGTGTTTATGTTTAAATATTGAATTGAAACAATACAATGTATACAGTGATATAGACTTTGCTACTGAACATCTGTATTTTGCATAGATTCTGTATCTTTTTATCTTGTGATGTTGTTACATTATGTCACATATATGCAGAAACTGATCATAATGCAAATTATTCCTATGCAGTTATTAGCTCCTGTGTGTTACATTTTATGATAAGCTTTATTTCATCCCACAGTATCTGGTTTGCACCACCCATGGGCAGATTTCTGGTGTTGAAGTATGGCCAGCTAGCTGCATGCTCTGTCAGATGCGCCTCCAATAAGTCTGTGGCATTATAGACATTACTCACACTCTTCAAATTGTGTGTAAATATTGTGAAAACTACACTATGTCGGGTGCTGGTAATACAGGACTGTACTATAATAATAATAATAATAATTATTATTATTATTAATAATAATAATAATAATAATAATAATAATAATAATAATAATAATGATAATAATCATCATCATCATAATAATAATAATTCTTATTATTATTATAATAAAAAAGGAATCTTGACCCCCTTTGACACTTCCCCAGCTGCACAAGCTTGTGGTTGAGATTTTGCTAATAGGATGGCGTACAGCAAGTGAGAGCAATATTATGTCATAGGTGGCAATTAGGAGAGTAAGATTTAATTGCTGCTCTGTACTGTGTATACTCTCACCGTCCAAACTGCTTGTTACCACAAATAACTAATAACATCACTGCATCGCTACATACCAATTAACAAAACTGAAATAATCTTAAATTGGCTTCATGAACATCATAATGAGCTCATTGTACTTACATCCAGATCTCAAATGTGGTAGGAGATTTGTAGAATGGGTGTGCAGTTGAAAAATCTGCAGCAACTGTGTCATGCTTTCATGTTAACACGGACAAATCAAAATCTCTGGGGAAAATATCCAGCACCTTATTATATCTGTGCCATGAAGAATTAAGGCAGTTCTGGTGGCAGAAGTAGGTCCATTACAGGTGAGTGCATGTAGAACTTACTCAAGTACAGTGTATTGTTTTGAAGGATCTTTTTATTTCTGCATTTTTGTCTGCAGTAATAAAAAAATGAAATGCAACATATGAACTAAATGGCAATATAAAACTAAATTCAGACCTCATCCCATCTATCAGTCTGCTTTACTCCACTTCAGACAACACTTCACATTGGACATGGTCATCAGGTCATTGACCAGGTCCTCCCATGTAGTTCTGTGCTGATTCCTGGCCTTTCTAGGAATCATCCTTACCCTACGAGGTGAGATCTTGCGTGAAGCCCCAGACCAAGGAAGATTGACAGTCATCTTGTGTTACTTCCATTTTCTAATAACAGTTGTTGCTTCTCACTAAGCTACTCGCCTGTTGTCCTGTAGCCCATCCCAACTTTGTTAGATATACAGTTTTGTCCCTGGTGTCATTAGACAGATACCTTCAATACAAAGCATAGAGCTCTCATATCTTTGTGGGTAGGATAACTTGCAATATTGGCAGTGTATCAAATACTTATTTTCCCTACTGTCTACAACTAATGTGGTTTAAGTTGTATTCTTTTTTTGTGACTTAGAATCTTGCTTGCAATCTCTGTCTCACACACACGTCCCGTTTTGCTGCACCTGCTTAGTGCACTTATTTACAATACAAAGAGTTTCTGAGAATCACCTAATGGCCAATTATAAGAAGGGGTACTGTCCTCAAGATCTCGAAATGCCAGGAACCCTAGTGTAAATTTGACATTTTTCGTCAACGATAAGCTGATTATCTGAATGATTAGATAATGAGTATAATTTGTTTTGTGTGTACAAGGGTACAAGTAGTATAGACCCAGCTAGAGCAGAAGAGATCAGGTTTGTCAGCAGGGTCAGTGTGTGTTGGCACAGCTGGGGTTTCCCATGCTGATTTGATTGTCTGTGAATTTGGGGACAATTTTGGTGTCTTGACGGAGCTGTGGCAGTGTGATTTGTCCCCCGTGTCAGCAGCAACGCTCTCAGCTAAGCTTTTTGCCCTTCCCTCTCTGGCAGCTAATGCTGCCTTTTGAATAGTTGCCTGGGAAATCTACTCCACGGCTTTGATCAGGATGAAAGCACATCTCTCTTGAGCATTTGCATTTTGTCTCTCTTCTGCCATAAGTTTGACTAGAAATGACTTGCTCTCCCACTCCCGCTTGCACCAGCTTGTTCACCTCTTCTCTATTTTGCAAGCACGGTCTCTCCTTGGTTGAGGGAATCCCATCTAAGGATCTGTTTTTTCACACATCCCCTCTGCCAGAGAGGAAGGCAGCTGTGCATACATCAGGACTGAAAAAGGGATGCAGAGAAAGGGCAATTGTGGGATACGTGTGTGGGCACTATTTGACTGTGATAGCACCCTGCTCTCCATCTCCCTAAAACAGACAAACTTGGATATAGTCAGTCACTCTACAATCACATCCTCTCCTCTCTCTCCACCCCCTTATGTGTTTAAGTGTATATGTGTGTAGGTTCCTATTAAAATGTTTAAGTGTACGTCTGTGTTTGCTCCTATTGAAAGCAGCTGGAGCCTGTCTCTCAGAAACTGCAGGATAAAATGTTAAGCATTGTTGGGCTGAGAGAAGATGGATGAGGAGAATGGCAAGAGATAGAGGGAGACATGTTACTAAAGTGCAGACTGTTACTAAATAACCAGACTGTTTAGTAACGCTCTTAAAATTAGTTTCTTAATGTCACATTAGTATTCTGATGTTCTTCATTTTAGCAAGCAGAGATGACGATCCAAGCTGAACAAATCTTTAACCAAGTGTTCTGTGGGTCTGTCTCAATATCCAGTGAGTGTCCTTGCTTCCGACCTTCTAAAAATGGAGCTCTCCACTCTTAAGAGCTTTCTGTGTGTTCATTTGTTCATTTCACAAAGAAATGTGTACAATTCCAAAATCATGAAACAGTATGGAAAATGTGTACAATAAGCAAACAGTGTTTCTTTAATTTACTTTTTTATTTTGTTGCTCACATTATGAACATGATACATTTTGTTTGTCTGATCAGCTTAATGTAATTCGTAAATACCCATCCATTTGTGCATTTCAGATTTACAGCACTCCTTCCTTCAAGTTCCTTGACTTCCACTACCTTGGTCATAACAGCTCACAACCCTCTGTCCATTAAAAACATCTGTATAAAAAGGGAAGAAAAAAAGGCAGGAGCAGGTTTCTAAACAAACTTTTTAATTTTGTTAAAAAAAAACCCTGAACTGAGCTACTAACATCCAAATAATGCAGCATGTGCTGACTGTAATAGCCAGCTAACCCCAAGAACTTGGATCATGAACAGGTTGCTATCGTAGATATCAAGTCAGTTTGGGGACGACCTTGCCCATGACCCCAGTGGAAGCCAATGTACTGTGCTTTCACTTGCCCAGTCACATGCTTCTAGTCAAGCATTGTGTGTTAGTACCTGTTATACTCCGTTTACACTAAAAGTATATGGCTCACAAAAATTAAAAAAATGTAATTTTAAAATATCACCAGTGAAATATCTAATATTTTTGAGCAGTGTATATCTGATATATCATTGTGAGCAGTGTAGTTGCTGTGTCCCTATGGTTCATGGTGCCCATGCAAATGACTAATAATGAATATTTGGAAGCAGACTTAAGATAACATACTTAATAACGACAACAAGATAATAATGTATCTGTACAGCATGAGAACAGCTTCAGAAATCACATTTTATGGCTCATGTCTGGCTTTGTTCATGCTCTCTTAAAAACAAAATGGTTAACCTTTAAATTTCCAACAGATACAGCTCATAACATGCTGCTGTTCTACACTTCAAGAATATGTCTGTAAACTACTGAGTTGGAAACACACAGAGTGAGGTAGTGTGTGTGTGTGAGAGAGAGAGAGAGAAAGAGAGAGAGAGAGTGAAATGGAGTGAAAAATGGCATGATTGTCATTGATGGGCCACATTAAATTCACTTGAATTAGTGGTTAAGTCCACCATGAATGAGTCATTGAATTCTTTGCCCTTGTTGGCCTTTACCTTTTTATTAAGACTTTGAGAAATGGGATTGCTCATATAGTTCAGCCATTCATCTGGAAAGGCTACCTTCTTTACGCCAATATGGCACTGACTTAAGTATTTATTGGCAAAGCTACTGACCTCCCAGTGCAAAAAGCTAGCAAGTTAAATATGGAATATACTGGGCTCAAGACAGTCCATGACCCGGATGATGATAAAGCGATTGGTAAAGATGAATGAATCCAGCTAAATAAGTAAGACGTTAACACTGATCTGTTTCATGCGCGATGCGACAATGTTTTTATTTTGTGCCTATAAAAACTGATGGTCGACCACTTTGAACAAAACAGAGCATAAGGTTAGATAGTTAGTGATATGCCCAATTTCTCTGTCTAAACATTTCTGCAGTGTGCGTGACCCCTGTACAGACGAGGGCTGCCTCCATGTGAAAGCTGCATGGATGAACATAGCACGCCCCCCATATTTATCAACCACCCTTGCTGCCACTATGATATATTGGTTAACGTTTGTGTTGCAACTGCGGGAAAGTGAACTCTCATTCAGTCTTTCAGGTCGGAGACACTGCTAAGCTTGGCCTTAATCTCTGCAGTGGAGAAATGGCATGTTAGACCACAGTACCAATTAAAACTTTACTCTCCATGTAGTTTGGGGGATGTTCAAATTGCCAAGGAGGTCAATTGATCATATTTTAGAATTACTTATTTGTCTATTAAGATCAAGGGCATTCTTATTGAAATCATACCAGAAACCACCTCACACCTCTGGGACATACGCAGTGCCTCATTTGGAATTTTTTTCAAGGGTCAGTGGATTTGACAGTAAGATGGTGCAACAGTAGTGAGAGGAAAGTGAACTGATTATGAGAGGTGGGGTCACTTCTGTATTTCCACTTCTGAACGGACTTCAGGTACAGAGAAGAAGAGCACTGCAAGTTCACTCCTTTTGCTCTTTCTGTGAAACCAACAGTGCTAAGCCAAACAGAGTGATACTTCCCTGCAGTTTGTTATTTTATAGCATGACAAGCAAAATGTGTTAATAGTATGCACTGTGGGTGTGTGATATGCATCGTCTGTGACAAGAATAGACTACTGTACGTGAACACTGAGTGCAAGCAGCGGGCTAGCACCACAAATCAGGTTAGCGTTCTGCCTAAGAGCACAAGCCTGAAGTAAAAAAAAAAACGAATGAACAGCATGTGCAAGGAGACAAAATATAGACACCACCATCCTTGCAGTATATCTTAGATTTAATTGCTAGACATGGCTTTTTCTCCTTTGCAGTGAAGTGACATGGCTTTAAAACGATTTGCTCAAGTTGCTCAAAAGATGGCAGATTCACCCCCGAAATATGAAGGTGTGGGAGTCAGCGTTCCAGGCAAGGTACAAGGACAAAAATACCCTCAACAGATAAGACAGAACATTTACAATGGTCAGACGATTCCAGACGATACCAAGTTTGCGTACGCTGCAGCAGGGATTTTGGCCCACTCACAGATGTTCTCCTGATCTTTTAGGTTTTGGGGCTATGACTGGGCAACATTGAGTTTTAGCTCCCTTGTTTACTGTTAAGGCACTGCAATAAGTTTTTAGGTAGTACTCACAGAAGTCTAAAAAAATCTTTCTAGGAAGTCTCACAAAAACATTTATTTTGGAAACGAATGTAAATAACATTATGATCACATGATTTAAAAAAAAACTGAAAACAAAAATAACCCTACAACCATGTCTTACTGTTTCCTTGCTGGAGAGCATTAAGACTTGTATGAGAATGACTTTACCCAATTAAAATGACAAAAGTTCTCTGAGGTTATTCTCCTCAAATTTCCAGAACATGCCCTGCTAACTACTGTTTTCTTTTTGTGTCCTAATCGTTTGTCCAAGTCACTCGATTACATATGCAGCTTTACCAAAGTGTGACTACATGTCAAGTGTGCATGTGTATATGAAAGGGCACTCTAAGCATTGTTTTCTTGTCTCCAGGTTTGAATTTATGATGGTAATGGAGGATCTTAAAAGCAGTGCTAAATATGCAGGATATATAAGGACAAACAGAATCCTAATAATATCAAGATATAATGCTAGTGATATACAAAACTTTTATGTATATATAGCAACCAGTACCTGTCCACGCTGCTGTTCATTTGATTTACAATCAGTGGGGTAGTGGTTCCTGGGCATGGCATCTTTCCTCATTTAGCATACTTTGGTTTTGCTTGCATGTGTGATAACCTTGGTACTTTAACTGCAGTCTAAATTAGTTGGCTAGGATATTTCAAAGGAAGGGACTGCAATTCTGCATGATGGCACTGAAGAATTATATAAACAAGAAGTATTTTCAAGACGTCTATTTCATGAAAATGTGTGTTTCAAATCCTCCCTTACTTTTACGGTTTTGTCAGGATTGAAGTCGTGATGTCAGATTTGAAACTGAAAAATGGGTAATGATGTTTTACAAGTGCCTTAATCGCTATGAATACCAGCCTCTGAGCCTCTGTGGTCCAAAGTCAAAGTCATTACATAGCTATATAACTAATATGAATAGTCATGTATTGTCAACTACTGTAAATAACTACAACCCCAATTCCAATGAAGTTGGGACGTTGTGTAAAACATAAATAAAAACAGAATGCAATGAGTTGTATTTTTCAACCCATATTCAATTGAATGGACTAGATATATCATGTTCAAGCAAATAAACAGGGAGTTTCCTGAAAGGCTCAGTCGTTCACAAGCAAGGATGGGGCAAGGCTTACCACTTTGTGAACAACTGCATGAGCGAAAAATCCAAAAGTTTAGGAACAACATTTCTCATTGTGCAATTGCAAGGATATTTAGAGAAATCTCTGCAAGTAAGCGGCAATTCCAAAAACCAACATTGCGTTCCTGTGGCCTTTGATCTCTCAGACGGTTCTGCATTAAAAACTGACATCATTATGTAATGGATAGAGATCTATTGGCTCAGAAACATTTCAGAAAACCATTATCAGTGAACACAGTTCATCTGTTCATCTACAAGTGCACCGCCGGGTTCTCAGGGTCCGATAAAGTGTAAAAGTGTCCTGTGGTCTGACAAGTCTGGATGGTTATCAGCGCAAAGTTAAAATTCCAGCATCCCTGATTAGGGTGTGTTAGAGACTGTGGCGTGGATAACTTACACAGCTGTATAGGCACCATTAATGCTGAAAGGTTCATACAGGTTTTGGGGGAACATATACTGCCATCCAAGCAATGTCTTTTTTGGGACATCCCTGCATATTTCAGCAAGGCAATGTTCAGGAGCATTTTGGCTCCACTTTTTTCCCCTTTTAGTTATTTCTGTATTATTTCCCCATTCTTATTATATGTCGTGGGATTCCAGTCACTCCCGCATCTTTGGGTCCTACCACAAAACAATCATAAAGAAGTTAAGTGGATGAAACCCAACAACATCCCAGAGTTGAAGCTGTTTTATATATAGGCATAATAATAATAATTAAGTTTCAGTTCAAAGCCATAACTCAATGATGACACACCATATACAGAAATCAAAAGTTCACTAACTTTTGCCACTCACTGATGTATGTAATATTGGATAATAACGAATAATAGTTACATTATAAACTTTTCTGTATAATTTGTTTTTGGTTCATAGCTCAAGCTACAAGTTACAAGTCAATTGTATATCATCAATTGTATATATTATCAAATGATACACTAATTTTCATAAAGACAATGGAATACGGTGCAAATGTGGGTCATCCACATATCTGAAATGTTAAATTATAGTCCCAATGCCAGCAGCAAAAATGTCATATCCACAGTTTGAATGGACAGATATACTAACACGTTAATACTGATTTCAGCAGACATTGTATAAAATGTGTAAACTAAAACCTCCTCAGCAGCAGCAACAGTACCTCTCCAAGGTCTGACTGTTCCCATCCATCTGGCACCAATTCGGCTTGGGACTGAGAGCTTGGGGTAGTATTTTAAGAAGTAGTGTGAAGCATGTAGGAAGAAAGTTATAGTGTGTGGACATCCCCTTGTTTTTTATGGCTTTTGTTTTTGTAAACCTCCAGGCTGCTGACTGTGAGAGAGCAGGTATTCCAGAACACACACACACACACACACACACACACACACACAATACACATGTATTCCAGCAACAACTTGGACAGTTTGCACTCTCTCTGGACCACAGCGCCTACCCCAGTTAAATGCATCAACCTCTAAAATAAATGGATGACGGAGGTGAGGAGCAATCTGCAATCTGCTTTTTATCTCAATTTAGAGAAGCACCCCCAAATCAAAGAAATTATTTTAAAAATCCCTATAAGGGTTATATAGTTTAATAACCTTCATAATTACTGTTATTTTCAATTAAAGGTGATGATGTTCCCTGCCAAACAATCTACTGGTATGATACGCTTAACAGTGGCAAACAGAACACAGTAGTGGCATTTCTCTATGGATAAAGTGCGCTTTACACTAGGGATGTCACAATATCAGAAATGTAGTAGTGTCACTAAAATTCTCTGTTTCTTCATACATGTTTGATACCACAACAAAATGCATTAAAATATGAATGGCATGCTGGCTTATGATTTATCTAGATTCAGTGTAGATTTAGGGGATCTCTTGGTACATGAAATAATTTCTTCTTTGTAGCAGGCATCTAGGGTTTCAATCCACACGTTTCCTGAGTGCAGATCAGAACTTGAAGTGGAGACCAAGGTAACTGCTCTATGTCACAATGCCATCCTGACTGGTGTAGAAGAACCTGACACACAGGCATAGAGCTTTAACTTTTTGGTATCACAGTTGGGCTGACCTTTTTGCCCCTATTCAGTGTCCACACATTTTGTATTGCATGTTTTTAGCTTGCAGACCAGATATTTAATGATAATAAATTAGTTCTCATTTGTGATAACTCTACCACTTTAGCAGAATTGTTTTCAAACCTCTTGAATCCTAATTTAGATGACTTAACCTTATTGAAAGTTGATTAAGTGGTGCTGATTGAGTTGAGTTGACTGGAGATGTCACTTGAGAGTCACTGCTCTGAAAAAGCAGTATAAACCCTTTAAAATCACAGCAGCAGCCTTAAAGCCATAATTCAATGATTTAATGTTTGACTTGAAGTTATAAACTCAGACGTACGCTCACCTTAGGGCAAGGACTAATCTAACTCGGAGATCACTCTCTCCAGGAAAAAAAACAGAGGGCGGAATAGATTTAACTCTTTAATTAGGCTTTATGGAGATGAGGTTCTTTTTTATCCATGCATGCCCCAAGCTCTTCATCTTAATTTCTCTTTACCTTGATGTTATTAGCATGTAATAACTACATTTATGGTGGCTAAAATCTCTGATCTAATATTTTAGCATTTTAATGAGCCTGAGGATCTTTTTGACTTTCTCTAGGACACACATAAGTGTATGTCTGTGGTCTGAGAATGGATATATTTGTTGTAGACGATTAGAACTGAATATAAACACAGAATATGCATAGTTGTAGCTGACGATAAAAAAAACACAATAAACAGTTACATTTAAGGCAATCTGCCACTGTCATTTGAGTATTTGAATACAGTTGTACCTTGCAATCAAAAACAAAACCCCTGGGAAATGGTGGGATATTGAATATTTAGCTATTGGAAGTTATTTCTTTCACTTCTTACCAGAAATGTATACAGTTTTTTGTCCTTCTCTTGTGTCTTTTAATATCAACCATCTTTATATGACGTGTCTATAGTGTCCGACTTTTCAGAGAATTGGCTTCTTTGGTAAATCTGTATATGGTTCTTTGTTTAAGCAAGTTAACTTGGGTGGATGAGCAAGTATTAATTGGATATTTGAATAATTATAAAGTCAGAAGCATGAGAAATGTATCTTTGTCAACTAAGCATGAAAGGTTAATCACACACAGAAGTAGATTGAGATATGCATCTTTGCCAGAACTATCTTACAACAGCCTTGGTACCAATACAAATACTATACACTCAGACTCACAGACCCGCACTTTTCCAATATGCATCAGTCCATCTCAGATGAGCTCGGACCCATAGAAGCCTGGCTTTTGCTTTGCATGGTATAGGTTTAACTTGCACTTGTACATGGAGAGATGAACTGTGTTCACTGACAGTGGTTTTTTAAAGTGTTCCTGAGCCCATGTGGTAATATCCATTACAGAATGATATCAGTTTTTAATCCAGTGCTGCCTGAGGGATTGACTCACTTTATAACATTTTGCAGGCATCAAATTCAAAATAAGTAAATGTTTGTTAAAAACAATAAAGATAATCCGTTTGATTAACGTTACCATTAAATATCTTGTTTTTGTAGTGTATTCAATTGAAAATGTTCTGAAAAGGATTTGCAAATCATTGTATTCTAATTTTATTTATGTTTTACAAAACATTAGCTTAATTGAAATTAGGGTTGCAGAAGTTTTAGGGAAAATGAATTGAATGTATTTTTTAATAAGGCTGTGACACAATAAAACGTGAAAAAAGTGAAGCGCATTGAATACTTTCTGGAAGTACTTGATCTGCATATACTGTTGTCAGGCCGGAAGATCTGTAGGTCTTTGTCTTTTTGCACAATAAACGTATGAGACATGGGAAATACTAGATAGATTTACCTCAGACCTGATGCAGGAGAAAATGGGTGTATATATGAATGCACATGTATTAGGTACCTTGTGTATGTATTTGTGTGCATGCCTTGAACAGCAAGTCACTCATTGCTTATTCCAGTCACAGTGTCTTCCCCCTCCTTTCTTTATAGGTGCTGGCAGTAGATTCTCTCCTTTTCATGACTACCGCCTCTCATTGCTTGTGTACTGGAAGCTATGCAGGGCTTTATCATTAGCACACAAAGTAGGATTGATGGGCTAGACTGCAGAGCCACCAAGCAGAGAGAAAGAGCCTCTCTGCCCCCTTACACCCTTATTAAAGCCCTCAGAGGAGCATTTACCACATTTGGTACAGTTTCTGTGGTACAGGTGGCATGCGCCAACTGGGTCTGTGTGGGCATTTTGCAATGGCTTTGAAACTATAACCTTATATTCATGTGTGCATTATAAAATATATGGGCAAAAGTATGTGGACACTCATATTTGCTTGTGAAGCATCTAATAACAATGCAGTCAACACAAATAAGTTTGTCTGCTACTTTATCAGCCTTTAGGGAAGGTTTTGCACTAGACCTTGAAAGGTTGCAATTTAATCAGAGGCTCACATGCTGTCACATGTACCTAGTTCTGCTGTTCCTTTGGTTACCATTCCCCTGTCGATAGCCAGTCTGTTTCAGGATGATGCCGTGGTTGTGAAAAGGTGTAAGGCAAAGCGGAGGAGGCAGGCAGCATGTCAGATGCTCTTATGCACTATGGAGCAAAAATATGTATACACAGAGGAACACATTATTTCTAACCCCTGCCACAGAGCATGACCATTTTCTCTTTAAATTAAAAGTGTCGAGCTGGCGAAGAGACTTGCCATGGAACATTACTATCAGAACAGCCTGCTGTAGTGCTCCTTGGGGGAAAGAGAGTGAAGGGGATTGGGGTGATACATATAATAGTGAGAGACTGAGCAAGATGAATTGTAAGGCAGAGGAGTAAAAGCTACGAAGAGTGGACGAATGAAACAAAGAGAAGAGGAGGTTGAAGAAAAAAGACGAGGAAGGAGAAGCGATCAGCAGTATGTGAAAATGCCAGTGTGAATGGGGAGGAGAGGGAATGATCCGAAATCTTGAGCTCTGTGCTTTTTCTCCCCAAGTACACATTCTAAATAAACAGATGTGGAAGTGATAGCCTGTGGGTGTAGCAGGAATCCTCAAACCTCACATTTCAGATGGCATGGATGAGAAATATGGTTTTACACATTTACTATTCAAATCAGGTATGCAGCTTTTAGTTACAATGGTAGTTTAGCATGTATAAGGTTCTTGTTGGTCCTTGTACGATATATATATGCACCTGCAGGGCCAAATAGCAACTTATCGAGACCCCTAGTTGCCACATTTTTTGATATATTTTATCTCTATGGTTTGGAGCAGCTGGATATTGACTGTTGACCTTGCACATCCATAAAAAGGTTAACGAAAGCCGAGAACCATGCCACATCAACAATTCCAATCACAGACTCCATTACCTGATATGAGAGCTGATTCCTGATGCCCTGAGCTAAAAATCCTGGGATATTAGTTGAAAAAATGTAATAAGACAAAAAATAAAAAAACAGAAAAAATACTTTTATTTTAAAATTATATTGTACTGACATACGAATTAGATATTTGTTTAAGGTTTTTTTTAATTAATTAAATGCAATGTACTCATTTTTTATCTTAAATATATTAATTATTTATTGATCAGTTTCATTAGTAGGCCAGCAAGGACGGTAATCTGGCACTGGTGACACAGTAGTCAGCACCCTTGCCATACTAGTCCAGAGATCCCTGGTTCAATTCCCAGCCGGAAACAGTTTGGTTTTCTCCCACATTCCATTTGTTATGTAAGTTTCCATCTCTAAAGTGAAAATTTACCATTTATGTATTACATTTGACAGAAAATGATAGAGAGACAAATAGACATAGAGCGAAAGAGTGTGTGCGTGTGTGTGTGTGTGTGTGTGTGTGTGTGTGTGTGTGTGTGTGTGTGTGTGTATGCCCTCTAATGGCCCTGTATTGGCTTCGTTCACACCTGCATCTTGTGCCTTGCACCAGTTAGGCCTTTGCTTCTAGCGAAAATGTAATGGATTAAGTGGGTATGACCGTGAATGAATGAATGATTAGTAAGCTGGTGAACTGGATGGCTAATTGGATCCTATGGGTTTTTCTTGTGCTTGATTTTTACTGCAATCTGTGAATCCAACAGCTGCTTTGCATTAGTTAATTTGACCACTGACTATAGCCCCTAGCATGTTCAGCCCTGTGGTATTGAGACCAAAATTCACAAGGTGTTTACTTCCTCAAGCATTCATGGGTTTTAAAAACAGAATATGAGAAGCAAGGTCATACAAAACCCTCAGTGTCATGCAGCTAGCATTGTAGACAACAGAACGCTTTGCTAACCTGGTTTCTGTAAACTTTGTTTTTAAGCTTTTCATTGTCGTTTAATACTTATAGCCATGCCCTTCTGTTGCGATCTTTGCCTTCTAATTTTGTTTGCACAAGAGATATCACCCCAAATATTAATGAGGTCTGTTACTTCATTTCATCTTACTTGCCACTCAAAACCTTTACCACTGCTATTGTCCATCTCCCCTTCTCCTCAGCATGCATTTATAACGGTTTTTAAGTTCAAAGGATGTTACATAAATTAAAATCTGGCTGTTCAGACAGAGCTGCATTGCCACATATAGAATATGTATTAAATTTCAGTACAACATACGATAGTGGTTTAAAGTGAAACTAAAAAAGATCAGATTCAGTCTGGGGCTTTTTTTCCACGCTGACCTTAAGATAGCACATTTGTGTCACACATGATGAAAAAGATCAAATATGGGCCAATGTGAACATTGCCTAGTAAACTTAAAAAAAATCCCAACCACTGTATATATACCCCACTGAAAGTCGCACCATTTGAATATTTATGGTTACATTCGCAGCATTACCAATAATTAAGTAACTGCAGTGTTAGTGCTTACATAAGTGCTGATTGAATTCTTTAGTTGCTGTCTGAAGATGGTGAGAGACTTAAAAAAGCTTTCTCCCCCATTTAGAGGCAGTGAAAAGTGTCAGCGCTTGTTTTCCTTTTGTCTTGAGGGTTCCATTCAAGCCATGCTTGAATCTCAAGAGATGTTATGTAGCTTTGATTATTTCCTTTGGTGATGGTGGTGCTGGATTTGTAGGGAAGCAGCTGCGTTCTAATTCTTTAAACCCAGTGAAGGGGATGCTTAAGTGGACCGAAAGAAGACTAACATACTGCTCTATTATTCCAGGCCACCCAAGGAGGATGGGGCCCTTTTTGAGTATTGGTCCCCCCCCAAGGTTTATTCCTTCTAGATTCTGTTTTTTTCCCTTGCCACTGTCACCCTAGGCTTGCTCAATTTGGGATTGTAAAGCTGCTTTAAGATAATGCACCATTGTAAAAAGCACTATATAAATAAATTTGACTGTATTCTGAATGAGTGGCAGGACGCAGGAAAATTTGCAGTATGGGTACAATGCATTATTTCAAGAGTTTGGACAAGCAACTATGTGTCATTAATAAATAAACAGTTGTTTTCTTCTGATGTTGTAGAGTATATATCTGTGTGACATGTACAGGGAGAGTCAAAAGCAGAAACAAAATGGAAAATGACATATCTGAATACCCCAGCAAGTAAGGGGTCAGGGGACCTATCTTTTAGAAATGATGTTTTAGAAACGCCATCTTGAAAGTCACCATATTGGATTAGGTTTTTTTTTTAATGAGAAGGTGGTCATGTAGCATATCAAGGAAGAATAGAGTTGTCTGCAAATTCTGATTGCTGCAATTAGATTTGCTGCAGTTCAAATTTATTAACACATATGTAACATCACATGTAAATGAAATTGATGATTCTGATGTTCGCGCAACACAGCTGCTGTATCATAGCTGCAGACTTCAACAACTGACAGAAAGGCCACCCATTTTAAATTAAATTTTCATTGTTGCATCCCTGAGAGCCAAATTCAGAGAAACCAGGGCTGTGGACAACAAGCCATGTAGTGGCCATGTGATGTGTCATGTGACTCTTGATTAAGCCTGTACATTTGAGCAAAATAAGGTATGCCTATTATTACTACAGTACAGCCATTTTCTTCTTGTTCCAGAGTTTTTTTTAGCAGTACTTGAGTTTTTCGGCTTTAATCATGATTATATGATCGACCATGACTGGTTGATGGTTAAAAAAACAGTTTCTAGAACAAACCCACTCTGTATTTTTATTCTGGGTTTAATGTACCTAACAGAGCCCATGGTGATCAGTTTGTGATCACGCCATGTCTTTGTGTATGTTTATATATACTTTAAACACTAGGAAACTGCCCGCGCAAGTCAAATGCGAATGTTTTCAACCTTTATGTAAGGTGGACATAGTGGGACAAATGTCTTATTACATTTGCTGTCTAATGAGAATTTTAGTTACCTACTGCTTCAATATAGCAGTGTGAATGATTTAATATTGTGTTGCTGTTTTTGGTTATAAAAAGGATAATGCTCAAAGTGTATAAAAGATAGAGAGTCAGTCACACAGAACTCTGACACTGGCAACAATTAATTTATCCTAGACATTTTGATCTTACGCTATGAACCGCTTATGGGACCTTCTAGAACTCTCTTTCCTTGGATACCTCACGCCAATGTGCTGCTAATACAGTACCTCACCCCAGAGAACTACAAAGTACTAGTCACAGGTACTAGTCACTAGTATCTGAGTTTGGTGCATTTGTGGATTTGTGTTGTTTATCATGTTCAGAAGCAAACTAAACTAGCATTAATGTATTTCCTAAGCTGATAGCTGCCTTATTCACATTGAATTAATAATATAATGCTATTTAAATGAGCTCCTGACTAAACAAATACATGTCAAAATTCAACACTGTTTCAACTATTAGCATGCAAACTCACCTCTGATCTAAACCAAGTCTAATCAAGAGTTAGAAATTGAAAGTCCAGAATTCCCCAAAAGAGTCTGAATGATCCCAATCAAAACCAGGTCCTATAGCAATACGTTGACTTGCTAAGGGTCAGAAAATAAACATTCCACAACTAGGAGTGATGTAATTTATGTTTATCAGTCATCCACATTTTTGCTCCACAAAGTACTTAACCATCTGATATTTGAATATTGAATTTATAGGCTAAAATAGCAATTTTCACTGAAATGGGATAACATTTTTGTACTTACACAATTGTAATACATTTAACTGATGTTAATTGTTTTTTTATAGACGGCTTAAATAACCTGGCACCTTGGCAGCTTATATTGGGGTTTATAGTAAATTTAGCCAGGCTGCAAAGTATCTTTACTTGAGAATATAGATGTAAAAACACTTGACTGTACCTTGTCTTTTTAAAAGCTCAGTTATATATTGTATAATCGTAATCCAGATGTAGTTCTGTGTACTACATGCTGCATGCTGGGTAATATTGGCCATAATGCTTGTGGTGCTTTTGTCTTCCTTACATGTCTAATGCTTACAGTGCTCGGTGACAGTGATGCACAAACATGCCATTAGACTTTCTGAAGCTGACTAAGGCCTGGACGATGGGGAAATGGCTTGAAAGCATGACACTCATGACACAACAGATTCACCAGCCAGCAGCCCTTCGGGAAACATGCAATAGAAGTGGTTCAGTAGCTCAGACTTTGTTTATCAGATTGCCTCATGCAACATGATTAAGCGTTCTAAATAATTGACAGTGTAATTCCTCATTAAATGCCATCCTCTTGGCTCCAGAGCATACCGAGGCTCTGTATTTGATCATCTGTTTAATGAGAGCCTCATTAGTGTGTAGGATGGTTCTGTTTCAGGGCTTGGGGAGAGATTGGACCTACTTACAGTCTTGCATATTTTCATCAGCTTTGATTTTCTGGCAGTTGTTTTGGAACATGGAAAGAGAACCTGAATAATATTAGAGCTAAAAACATTATACGTTCATTTAAATCTTACACCTTATTATGACAGTCAATATGTTAGGAGACAACATCACTGTTGACAACAACAGTTTTCTCCAGAATTCTTTGTACCCTTTGTAAGGATGGGTAAAAGTTCTATGGAAGTTTTACTAAAAGTTAAATGTATTAAAACATCTTTTATTAAGTTTTATTTAAAGTTGATCATGGACACTGCCATGGACACTGTTGTTGTTCAGTGTTCTCCTGATTGTGAACTCTAATGGTGTGTATAGCCATTGTGAGAGGGCTAATAGATACAGTACAGTGTATCTTTGTTGGTCGACAAAAATTGTAACAGTGTTCGTAAAATGTTTTCATTTATATAAAATCTGACTGATTGTAGTTGGAGTCCAAACTCTTTTTGGTTTTGTATCCTTTTCCATCCCTGAGCATAAACAACTCTTCTTCAGAGGTCCTCGGAAATCTCCTTTATTTGCCCTAATACACATCCAGGAATGCTTGTTATGAAGTTCAGAATTTTTTTGTTAGGTCTCTGTTCTTTATACAGTGGGGCACCAACTTACACCTGATTGTCATGCCTTTCTTTGTCATCCTACATTTAACACTCACAGATAAACGTGGATCATTTTCCTCACTAAGGAAATGACCAAGTATGGTGTTTTGTCTCATTTGCTTTTGTGGGCTCACTGTATCTACATTTAGTGTAACATTCTGATGATGTTTAAAGTCATATTTGAAAGCTTTAGATCATATTTACAAACATTTAAGCACTACCATAGCTGAGTGTATCTAGGCAGAAATGTATATACAATATCTGTTTAATTTTGATTTTTACCTTTATTTGTCCTTCTTATAGAAAGTCAAAATATACTATTATTAATGTGTGCACATAAGGATGCATAAAAAAACAAAACAAAGCAAATGAGATACCCATGCACCCTCAGTGCAAGTTCCTAATCCAAGTAACGAGTGCTCTATAGAAACACACAAAGAGTATGTACATAACAACTGGTGATGCAGAGTTAATTCCAGTGAGGTGTGATGTTTTCTGACATGTGTTAGTGAGTAAACAGGAGCTTTGTGCTAATCCCTTCTACCAGCTGCTGTCTGTCAACCTGAAAACAGTAGCACACAAAAAGGCAGGCAGCGCTGCCTGTGTTCCAGATACACACACACACACACACACACACACACACACACACACACACACACACACACACACACACACACACACTTGTGAATTGTTATAAAAGTTGGGATGATATGGAATGTAATGTTGCATGTACTTTGCATTTCATTAACTGAATTAACTAATTAGTATGAACCTGATATTTTTGAAATTTAATGTTTTGTCTGGTCAGTTTCACCCATTTTACAAACATCAAATCCTACATGGTTCCGGTTGGATTGTGTTCTTAGGCGGTTTTTTTATGTTTATTAACATAAGTTTTGGTCTACTATGAATAATACAAAGCACTTTTGTATGTTGCCTTTTATAAGGGAGTCTGCTAAATGTTGTAAATGTAAATGTAAATCCATAAACCTCCATTCCTGTATGTCTGCAATACATTACGCATTCTACGGGGGCAATTAAGACCTAGTAATGAACTAAAAAACTAAAAAGTAATGTGATGTGAAATAGTTGATGTCAACTGGATTGGTCTTTATGAGCAAATATGGCCAGAGGATTTATAGTTTGTCAACAATACATGAGAAAATTCGTGAAACGTTTAAAAACAATGTACCTAAAAAGACTGGACTATTTCCAGTATTTCAGAAACAACATTTCCTTATTTTATTTCCATATATATCCCTGGACAGTATGTAATCTTGAAGGACTTGACGTTATTAATAATGAAGGAAATGATGCTTCCATCACAGAACTGAAAATGACTTTTGCCTTTGGCCCAAGCCCATACCAAGACAGGCTATAGCTTTTGGAACTGATAATAGTCTGGTTGGTCCCTTTTGTCTTTGGTCTGGAGCACACGGCGTTGATTATTTGACTTATCTTGGCTCGCAGTCATCTGGAATAGAACCATCTAACAGTGGAAATGTGGATTGTGGTCAGATGAATCTGTATTCCTTGCTGGGTGCTCCAGTACATCAAACATAAATGACCATCTAGACTAATATCAGCTACAAGTCCAAAAGCCAGTGTCTGCCATGGTATGGAGCTGTGTTAGTGTCCTTGGCATTTACACCTCTGTGATAGCAGCATTAATACAGAAACATTTGCACAGATTGACATTTTTCAAGGGTCAGCCATGCATCTTTCAGCAAGACAATGCAAAACCACATGCTGCACATATTACATCTTGGCTGAAAGGTTGTTACAAACATCCTGGAGAACTAACCACAGTTCCTCTGTTGGATGCAGGCTTGCTCAAATCCTTTTGTCTGTTGATGTAATCACAGACAGACTCAACAATGTTGGTTTCAGGGCTCTGGGAGAGCCATATCATCACTCTTACAATGATTTGCTCTTCTTTACACAGAAAATAGTTATTTATGATATTGGCTGTATGTTTGAAGTCATCGTTCTGCTGCCGACACCTAGCAGATTGTATTGCATGATGGGTAAGTATCTTCCTGTAATTCTCAGCATTGAGGACGCTATGAATCCTTAACCGAATTTAACTCATCTGCTGCACTGACACCATGTCCTACCACTGCACCTGTGGTCCTCAACATTGCTTCTTCAAAAGAGTTTGAACACCACTTCACAACCCTAGTCTGATTTTAATTATTTGCCTGGGAGTGACCATGCTGATGTAGTAGGTGTATGACTTGGAACCTTCTTCAACAACCTCACCTCAAATCAGAGCTTTTGCTGTTAGCCACCCAGTTTTAAGCATTATACACAGCTGTTTCTTTTTCAGTTAATGACTGTGTTTCAACCTGCAGAAGAATTATCATTATCAACTGTATGGTAATTGCTTAATTACACACCTGACTATAAGCCTACAAAATTCCTGACTTTGTACAAGTATACCTAAAAGAATGTATGCTATTTTGAAGGCAATGGGTGGCCACACCAAATATTTTAATTTTTTAATTAGATTTGTCTTAGTCATTTGCTTTGCATTTTGTTAATTGACAAAAGTAAACAATTAGCACAGTTATTTTTGAAAGCATTATTATTTTACAACATTTTTCCACGCCTGCAGTGTTTGTTTATAATTAGATTTTATATAATAATGTAAATGCAACCCATGAGTTCATGAGCTAAACACAAGCATCTGAGACTTTATTTTTGCCTTAGGCTGGCCTCCATAAAGGACTCAAAAATGTGCAGTTTATTTTTACTGTATTGTGGGTCCGGGGGGTCAGAAATCCAGTCAGTATCTGGTGTGACCTCCATTTGCATCATGCAGAGCAACACATCTGCTTCACATAGAGCTGTCTAGGTTGCGAAGTTGCTTGATATTGTCAGGAACTGGAACACACTATCATATGTGCAGATCCTAAGCATGGCCAGTAAGTATGATGGCCATGCAAGACCTGGGATGCTTTCAGCTTCTAGGAATTGTGTACATCACGCTGCAACATGGGAAAAGAATGTTAGAGACCTTACAGGCCCGTGACCTCGTGTGGATTAAGCAAAAGATAACAAAGATAACGGTTGGATAAATGGATATAATATGTATATCAGAAGTAACTGCTTATGATGGGAAAAATGTATTATGAAATCTTGTGATCCATGTACAGCTTTCAAGATTTATATACAATTACCACCTATAACATTAACAAGTCTTAAAGCAGATAATAAAAACTCACTTAAACAAATGGCAAATGTGTGATGTTGTGTTGTTAAACAAGTGGCAAAAGTTTGTGAACTTTTAATCTTCTTATGCTACAATTACTGCAAGTAAATGTTAACTGTTAGAAAAACAATATATTCTCGCTCATATTTATGTAGAAATACTGAAATTATTTTAAGTACCACTGTAATGTGACCCAAATACCAATCTGTATAGTCAGAATTAGCCACCAGAGTTAATACTGGAGCATATCCACAATCTGGGGAAAGAGTAAAATGTCAAGCAGGATGTGATAGATAAAATGAGTCAGAGAAGAGAGAGAGAAACAGCAGTGGGGGTTAAGTGGTCTTATCAGTACTGATCCATGATACAAAGTTGATAAGCAGTGTACGACAAGCCAGCTGGGACATGTATCTGATATCAAAAGGGCAGTGGGGGGATGACTGACAGGCTGGGATGGCGAATGGCAGGGAGCATATGTGTGTTAAATGGGATGTCACTCATGGAGGGAATAATGAGTCTGAAACGGCATCTTAGCAGCACACCTATGATCACACACTGCAAGTCACCGTGTGCTATGAAAACAGAATCTTGTGCATTATACATCAGCCAGTTCCTTCTGTATTTTTGCCATTGCCATTGAGAACACTGTTGTGTCAAGTAATGCTTTCTCTGCATGTCATAAACAAGCGTTGTAGCTAAAACAGTGCTTATTTGATTTAGAGCACTGCAGCAGAATAATACTCCTCACCTAAAGTAAGAGCAGGATAATTAAATTCTCACTGTGTGTATCTCTAGACTAATGAAAAGCTAGTAACAAAACAGCTCTTAAAATGGGGACTTTGTTAACAAATGATGCAAAAGTAAGTTAAAAGAAGAGGCAAGTGTATAGAATGAGACAGTATGCCATGGAGAAATGAAACAAATGTACAAAGTACAAAAAGAGAGCCACGATGGAAAAAAAATGTTTTTACCAGTCTATAAAAGTTAATTACACTCTGGAACAAATGCAGTAAGATTAAAACATATATATTTTATGATATGTTCTGCCTAAAACGCATCTGTGTGTCATATCTTCATTCAAGCAGTTACACGGCAACATGCAGAGAGCTTAATTTGTGTAAGAGCTAAGGGAGAATGGTCTCTCCCCGTTGGTCTTCGAGACCTTTATGCTACGCTCCAGGATCTGTAAGCCAAAGATCTGGGAAATCTGCATACCTAAAATAACAAAGCAGAATAAGGCTAAATCTGAAAATACTCTCTACTCTCCATGCAGTGCACTGGTAATAATGATATTTACTCACATTTGGTGCATTCCTGAGCCATTATGCATTCATGGCAATACAATACAAAACCAACAGAAAAATAGTACTACAACAGACAAGAGACTACACATGATGGTTGCTCTCACATCCTCTATGATTACATCGGTTATGGTTGCATCTATACACATCAAGTCATACCGTGCACATGCTTAACAACCTGAATTATTTTGCAAGCATCCAGACCCACCATGAGAAAAAAATTAATTCTATAGTAAGAAGCTTACTTATGATCAGACATATTAGTTTGTTGTTTACCTTATAACCAGTTATGCTGCTGTGCTAAACATTAGTTTAGCTATCACCAAAGTGGAGCAGATGTGTCACTTTCAGTGCACAGTCAAAAACAATAACAAAATGGGCTACTTTATTTACTTCATCTTTCATTAACTTGAGAGTCCAGGGAAGAAATTCAATCCTGTTTATAAAAAGTGGGAGCGTTCCCAAGTAAGATAGATAAATAGATATGCAGTATTGATAGATGGATAAATAGAAACAGAGAGAGAGAGAGAGTACGAGAGAGTGGCGAGTGCTTGATGGATCTTATGTGGCCTACTCTCTGTATCAGCGGTAGCCTGGTGGAGTGACAGCTCCTACAAGGTGGAGCTGGAAAAACTGCAGGAAATTTGATGCAAATGCCAACATAGCATGTTCAGACAAAGAACTATCGAATAAAAATTTTCCCATTTCAGAATTAAAAGCTAATAAATTAAGCTAATTACCCCCTGAATGCCAACGTTTTAAATCATTTTTAATTTTCACTGTAACAAAATTTCGTCAAATTTCAACAAATTTCAATTTTATCTTTTTCATTTACCTTTTAATCTCCCTCAAAACAAAGTGCTCTGGTCACAGAAAAAATAGGGAATATTTCAAAATGAATATGAAGAGGATCCCACAACAACTACTGGACAATCTGATCCTGTCCATGTCCCGTCACTGTCAGTGTGTTTTGGCACTCTTGGATGACCATACACCCAACTGAACAATGTGTGGCACTCTGGTCCAGTTTGGCCTGCTTCTGTTCACCCCCACCCGTCACTTGCTACTCAATTATGATAATTGAGTTTGCATCTCATTTGCATAATCAAACAATATAATCTCTGACGTTTCTGGTTATCTTGTTTAATGAAATAAAATCAACTCCACCTTCTCCTTCTTAGGTTAAACAGAGCTTATCTATTTGTCCTTTCGCTTTTATCTTTTACATTCTCTGTTTGCTACTTACTTTTTTGTGTTTTTACAAATCTATGGTTTTGTTTTTTTTCATATATGTGTATTTTCTACCTCACATCATTTTTTGCCAAAATATCTGCTTCCTAAAAATAAGAGATTATGATAAGTAATATCAAGCTCAAAATAAAGATACTATCACATTTACTGCATCACAAGGGAATCAGTAGA
This sequence comes from Parotocinclus haroldoi, assembly GCA_034779995.1. NCBI lineage: Eukaryota > Metazoa > Chordata > Actinopteri > Siluriformes > Loricariidae > Parotocinclus > Parotocinclus haroldoi. The sequence goes on from JAUZST010016772.1 coordinate 77,568, forward strand.
ACCTAGCACAGCATCATCATGAAATATGTGCTCACTGTACATTAAATCATTTAATCACTTTTTGTTAAACAAATAGCCAATAATAATAGACAAACATATCAGTGTAAGCCAGTAACATTAACACATCTAACACTAAAGGCCAGCTAAAGTGCAAGCATGTTTGGTGAGGATCCAGTAGTAAACACTGTTAAAGATAAAATGATCAAAATTAACTAATGAGAAAGATTTAACTATTGCATTCTTTTTGACTATTTTAGTGCTTTTTTTTCCCAAACAGTCACTGCTGTCTGTTGCATCTTTTACACTTAGCATTGTGTTAAAAACACACAGCATTTTTTTTCTCAGCAGGCACTGTGTACTTATGCTTCCTGTGTCCGTACTGCACGTATGTTGCATCATGTATGTTTGTGACCTGACCTGGCTTGAATCTAGAAACCATGTATAGTGCATTGTAATAACAGGAATTGTACTGGTTTATATAACATGTATGTAACATGGTTTACATTTGTGCTGCCTGCGTGTACTCACAAACGTCCTTGAAGAATACCTGTTTAATCACACACACACACACACACACACACACACACACACACACACACACACACACACACACACACACACACACACACACTCAGCTAGGATAATTTATTACAGTGCTGGACTTTACAATTCTGAGATGTTTGTTTCATTAGGTTGACATCCCATGTATCACAGATATACCTTTCATATTTTATATTTTAGATATTTTTTTCTGTTACTATGATTTCTTTAAAATATTATACCAGGCCACTATTTGGTAGTCTAGTCACTCGCTAATCCACAGACAATAACCCGAAAAATGCTGGCATAGGAAGAGCTGGTAGAATAATAGCACTGAATCAGAGTTATAAATAATGGCACACTTTACAACCTTGTTTCTGCTTTTTGTCTCTAGCTTTCTTCCTTTGGCCTAATGGATTCATTATTGGGATTATTAGCTTTTACTCAAATGAGAAGAGACATTTTTGAGATGCAGGAGGCACAATCAGATTGAAAAGTACCATGACCCACATAGTATGTAGTTTAAAAGAGGTTTTCTGTCACATGCAGATTCAGATATTAAGCAGAAATGAATATTTCACAACTGATACTCAAGGCAATAACGTTCTCATTTGTTTTTGCTTGAAATCAGTGCAGTTTAAAAGATACATCATTTTGATTTGTTTATGACAGACATGTTTAATACTAGGCCTTTTTCCATCTACTCATAAGAGGATCTGATGTAACGTAATGTAATGTGCATGTAACATCTAGTTTTGTCTTTAATTAAAACGCAACTGAACATGCACCCAAGACACATTTATAACAGATTTAAATCAGACATCTTAAACCACGGATTGGGCATACTGTAGAACTGTATTTACAGTGGGGAAAATAAGTCACAGATACACTGTAGATTTTGCAAGTTTTCCCAACTACAAAGAATGGAGAAGTCTGTAATTTTTTATCATAGTTCCACTTCATCTGTGAGAGACATCATTAAAAAAAACACATTGTATGATTCTTAAATCATTAATTTGTATTTTACTGCATGAAATAAGTATTTGATACAATAGAAAAACTGAACTTAATACTAAGTGCAAAAGCATTTGTTCGCAATTACAGGTCAGATGTTTCCTGTAGTTTTTGTTGAACACACTGCAGCAGGGATTTTGGCCCATTCCTTCATACAGATCTTCTGCAGATCTTTCAGGTTTCGGGGCTGTCACTGTGCAACAACGGGTTTCAGCTCCTTCCAAAGATTTTCTATTGGTCTGGACACTGGCTAAGCGACTCCAAGACCATGAAATACTTCTTACGGAGCCACTCCTTTAAAGCAGACCATGCATGCCCTCCAGGATTTTATTCCATGATGCCGTAGTGTGTCACTAATGACCATCTTTGGTCCCATCTCCCCTCAGGCCAGTGACCAGGTCCTCCTTGTAGTTCTTAGCTGATTTATAACCTTTCTTAAAGTCATCCTTACCCCACGAGGTGAGGTCTTGCATGGAGCCACAGACTGAGAAACTGAGAGCCAGAATTCTTGCTGATTGGTAAGTGATAAAGAACTTATTTCATGCAACAAAATGCTAATTAATGTTAAAATTATTTAAATATCATACAATGTGATTTTCTGGATTCTTTTTAGATTCCGTCTCTCACAGATGAAGTGTACCTACGATAAAACTTACAGACCCGTGTGGGTGGGAAAACTTCCAAAATTGGCAGTGTAAATTGGAAAATACTTATATTTTCCACTGTATATCAAGATATATATCTACATATACTGTATATACCACCAGAAGTCATGAAGGTTAACCCTTAAAGGCATGTAAAATAATAAAAGATGGCCTGGTAACAAAAAAAATGTCAAAACATTGAGATTGAACTCTGATAACTAGATTTGACTATGTAACATTTGACAAAGTGGCTATATAAACACAATAATTTAGGGCCCATTTATGGGTTACAGGCTATGTTAAGACAACATGGAAAACCTGTAGGTCTGAAGATGTTTCCAGTATGGCTGTTCCAACTGTAGTCATATTTGTAACCAGATTGGTAACAAGGAAATTATTCTCACATCATAGACATTAATCTGAATAAGCTCTCATATTTTTTGCTAATAACTTTACTGCTCAAAAATCATATCCCCTAATGAAACATTCCCCTAATTTTTGTAGGCAATTCATTTGAATGGGCTCAATGGGCCTACGACTAATCAAATAATACATTTTTAACACATGACCTATATTGTTGATCTACATATTTCAAATTTAAAACGTACATATACGCCTTATAATCTGCAGTAAAAAAACAGGTCTGCAGAAGAGACTAAGCCCAATTTATTTGTCTGTTCCAGTTAGAGACGCATTTCTGGCCAGATGGACTTCTGATGTGTCGGAGGATGATTCTACAATTTATGAACTTATATATGTGATCTACACCATTCCAATCACACATACATATATCACTAAATTGCTGCACTCTACAGAGTTACAGTTTATCCACCACCCACCACTCAACATTTACTTTACATTTACAACATTTACTATCGTTTAATATCAGGAAAGTGAATTGTAACTTACAGTACAGATGGCAATGACAAACTGAGCAATACCCACGACCAATTGTCAGTCAGTGATGAGTAGAATGTATCCTGGCAGTTAAAGGAACAGCCAGCTTAATTAAAAAGATCTCTATATAACCTATAAAGATATGGTGTGTAACACATCGTAGCTACTATTTAACATTTCTTTATATTGCATCATCTGTTCTTTGGAAAGTGAACCTAGCACATAGATGCCAGAGGCCCAGAATAAAAACCCTGGCTCTAGACACAGACAGGCGAGTGGGCACCAACTTAGGCTCAAACAACTGGCTGCACTGCTAGTGCCTCTGGCACCGTCTGCCCGCTAGTGATGGGTGATTTATGGGGATTAAGTGTGTTTGCTGGCAGCGGGTTGCTTATGTCCATCTAATTTACTGCCTGCCCCCTTCTCCTCCTGGTGCTGCTTTTCCTTCTTCTATAGTTCATGCTCTTTACCTCAATTTCTCTGTAGATTTCTGGCACAAAGAATAATGTAAAATATATCAGTATTATTCTGTCTTTCCAGCGTTAGAAACCATGTCAAGTAATTCAGTGTGACAGTAATAGATGTCGGAATATAGGAGTTGTTCTTTGGTATAGTTCATGTGGTATTTGTAGGGCTACAGAACTACAACCCCAATTCCAATGAATTTTGTTTTGTAAAATATAAATAAAAACAGAATGCAATGATTTGCAAATCATTTTCAACCCATAATGAACAGAATATGCTACAAAGACAAAATATTTAATGTTCAAATGGATCAACTTTATAGTTTATTTGCAAATATTCACTCATTTTGAATTTGATGACTGAATTACGTTCCAAAGAAGTTGGAACGGGGAAATGTTTACAACCGTGTTACATCAGCTTTCCTTTTAACAACACTCAGTAAGCGTTTGAAAACAGAGGACTCTAATTGTTGAGGCTTTTTAGGTGGAATTATTTCCCATTTTTGCTTGACGTACAACTTCAGTTGCTCAACAGTCATATTTTGCACTTCCAAACATTTTTAATGGCAGACAGGTTTGGACTGCAGGCAGGCCAGTCTAGTACCCACACTCTTTCATAGCCATGCTGTTGCAACACGTAGAATGTGGCTTGGCATTGTCTTTGCTAAGGTTAGAGTTTTAACCAGAGCTTGTCGATGAAGCGATAAACTGTGTTGCTTCCTGAGGGTCACGGGCATTATTGGCCATGTTGGTTTTCAGCCTTGCCGCTTACTTGAAGATATTTTTCCTTATTCTCTGAACCTTTTGATGATATTAGAGACTGTAGATGGTGACATTCCTAAATTCCTTGCAATTGTTCTTAAACTGTTAAACTTTTTGTTCATGTAGTTTTTCATAAAGTTGTGAATCTTACCCCATCCTTGCTTGTGAACGACTGAGCCTTTTGGTTATACCTTTTGGTGGTTCCCTTATACCCATTCATGCCACTCATCTGTGGAATGTTCCAAACAGGTGTTTTTTGAGTGTTCTTCACTTTCCCAGTCCTTTGTTGCCCCTTTTCCTACTATTGTGGAACATGTTGCAGGCATCAAATTCTAAATGAGTGAATATTTGCAAAAAACGTCTGGGAAATAGGTCTTGAGCCTTTTTGGAAGTTCTCTGTCTTCTTTTCTCAATCTGACCTCAATAAGTTGCCTTTAATATCATTATCAAAGCATACCTCTGAAATACCAGAAGTACTCAAATGTGGTGTCAGTTGCAATGGCCTTCTGATGCAAGCCAGTTTGAAAAGTGTCAAAGCACAATCTTATGCCAATAGAAATCAATCTTACTTGATTTGAGTGTAATACTAATTTAATATAGATGAAACTGGACCAAACCAGTCTTTACAACAGAACAACTTCATTGTAAATGTCTTCATATTATATCATACACTACATATGATCTATGTAATTTAGCGTTATTTATTAGCATCTTCATATCTCCACTTTCTTTAGTCAGAACACATGGTGCCAATTTCCCAACAAAGCAACAGTATATTTAACAAAAGAGACAGATTTAATTATTATATCCACTGCATGGTGTGCTCGTCCTGGGTTTTGTTTGTAGGCATGCACATTAATTAATAGCTTAGTTACTGTGGAACTAGATGACTAAATAAATAGACTTTCTCTGCCCAATTTATATGGAGTAAGAGCTTCTCTTGAATTCCAGGTTTGAAAAAGCACATACATTGTGATTTCCTGCCAAATAAGTGAGCCAATGTACATGATTTTAATGCATCTTTTAATAAATTCATGTTGCCTCTCTGTGCAAATGGTGTGTATATAATAATTCAACTTTTAGAAGAAATGAATGTAACGTTATCTCCTCTCTGTCAGACATCAGACAGCAACCAGCATGGAGTGTGCAGTTGCAGTTCCACTTTTAAAATAATGTATGCTTTGGGAAAGAAAAATAGAAAAGTTGATTTTATAGAGATTCTAGGTTATGTTTCAAGGCTTGGGGGAGACATTAGTCACCTTGTGTCTCAAGCAGGGTAAATCCAGACACTGCTTTTGCTCTTTTGCCCGTTGTTTTCCCTGTTTGCGGAATATGTGGCATGTCCCAGAGGAGACCTTAGCCTAGATTTCACTCTTGCCTCAGATAACAAAGGAGTATGGCAAAATGTCTAGTAAAGATGGTGTGTTTTTGTAGGTAGGGTGGGTCATGGTATAACTTGCAAGAAAAAGGTTTTAGCTTATTTTTAAACTGATATTGTTGGTTGTACTTTGACTTGCATGCATTTTATGCCAGAAAGACTACAGCATTTCTACCAGTTAGTCATTGCTGTCTACCTACCAAGTTTTTCCTATCAAATTTGGAAGAATTTGGGTTTCCCAGTAAGCTAACAAACCTACTCATAAATCCTTTAGGTAGATCAGTGTGTTTGGGCAAAACTGGTAACTTCCGCTTCCATACTAATCTGGAAAGGAATGCCATCCCTCACACATAAAACAAAAATGTATGCACTCTGGGACACTTGGATAAAGTAAGAAAAAAATGTTTTGGTTCTCTAGTTCTGCTCTGTACTCTTATCTAGAGAGAAACTTTTGGCTATGAACTTATTTTTTACCTCTTCCATTGTTTCCTTACAGGAGCCATATACACCAAATCAGTGTTTAAATTGTAGTAGCCCAACTGGTAGACAGACAAGCAGAAATGTAAAAATTCAATTTGTCCTTTTTGACGACGTTATTTTGACAGCTCCCTGCAGATTCTCTTCCTCTGTACCGCTAGGCTGAACAGAAAACTCTTTCACACCAGCTTCCGATGTGGATACACCATGCTCAGTTTGTGCTGTTGGGTGGTGCCAAGTGCCAACTAGTGCCAACTCTGCCAAAAACCCTGCCAATGGTTAGCCAGTCAGTGGCCGCCAATAGCTTGTGCAGCTTTGTGTATCAGGGCTGAAAGAAAAGAATGAGACAAATTGACAAAAATACATAACTGACAATATTCACCAGAAAATTCTAAGTATGGTGCGGTCTTCCCCACTCTTCCTCTCTCACTATCTCTCTCTTTCTCTCTTTCTCTCTTACTCACTCACTCACTCTCTCTTTCTGTCTCTCAAAGAGATAATGGCTGTAATTGGATGGACTTGCAGGCTCTGTGAGTGTTTCTCTCAGATAAAGCGTGCTGTGTGATTCTCTGGTGCTTGACGACATGCTCTCTCCATTTAGAATTAAATGTTCTGCAGACAATTGGAGGCTCGTGGCCAGGCCGCAGCTCTGACTCTAAGCTTTGGGTGCCAGCTTTGGCCATGAAATGGTGGTGTAAATCTTCTCTGCTTGGGCTTACAGGGCACACATCTCCAAACTGCTGCGAGGAGCTCAAAATCTCAGTACACCCTACCAGATTTACAAAGATTTTCCATTCAGAGCAGCTTTTTGCAATTCTGTGTTAGAGGATAATTATTTTATCCTTTTCCCTGCATCTTGATTAATTCTTGAATTGTTTACATATTTTTCAAAGCCATATTGCAAGCAAGAATTTGCAATTAAGCACAAAATCTACCTAATTCTGAGTAAATGTTCTTATTTGCATTGATTGTAGTAAGGTGATCGGCTGATCATCAGAGTGCCGTATCTCCAAACAGCGGGGCTGCTTGCTACCTGCTAGTGCTCTAGCCCTCCTCAAATTCTGCTTGATGTTTCTTGGAGTGGGAATGCTTTTGATCTGCTATTTCATTTGGGACCGAGATGCCACAGAGATATCGTTACGCTACCAATTATCACATGAATGGTACCAGGGGTCAGCCTATAGGTGGAGAAGTGATGACAGGGGCGCTTAGATGAGGTCTTGCTAATGGAGTTCTACTGTACTACCACCAAATTACAACTACGGTCAATCTTCACATCAGTACTGCACATCGGCTTGGAAAAATTCAGAATAGACTCAACTGTTTTATATTGGTGGGTTTACTCACATTTGAACTGGTTCCACAATACTATGATTCGATTAAGAATTGTTTGGGAATTCCAAAACATGAACTTTATTATTTTTTAAAAGGTTTTTCCGATACATTGACTTGTGTGCTTATGGTCTTTGTCCTGTTGCATGACCCACTTTATCTTGAGATTTAGTTCATAGACATGGGTCCTGACTTGTTCCCTCAGAATGTGCTGGTATTCATCTTTTTTTTCCCATCAATGGTGGCAATCTTAATTTCATAAACAGTAATGGTGGACAGCTCTAAAGTTGATTTATTAGTAACATCAGCACAGCAACTATGCAATAACGTAGCTGCAGTGGTGAAATAGTCATGGCAACACAAACAATTCAGCTTTATTGTTAAACGAGTGGTGTGGGAGGGTTTTAAAGCACTATAAAATGGTCACTCCATAAAGACATTCAATACTAAAACTCAACCTAACGATGTGTCCACTGAGGATTTTAATGTTTGCTTTTGTTTTGTGTGTGCAGCCATTACCAATAGTGCTCGAGATGCAGCGTCAAGGCTAGAAATAGCAGGCAAGTGAGAGTGAGGCAACGGGGAAGCCCCTCTGGATGAGCCAGCGACAGGCACCCAGCCACACAGTACAGGAATAAGCTCTTAATATGTCAACAGAGGCCGAGCTCCAGCCTGCTGCCAGACCCAGCGTCAGAAAGGATTCCAAGAGGAGAGGTAAGAGACTGGGACATGCAGGCATGCACACATAAGTAACTACATCTGATTTCATTATTATAATTGAATTGAGTAGCACTAAGAGAATAGAAAAATGCGTCACACTCAGAGCCTGACAATTGACGATCATCAAGAAGCGTTCAACACAGTACAAAGATATTTATTTATTTTTAGCTTTGTTTTTTTTACTTAAATGGTCTGCCGTATACTGTTAAATCAGGATGATGTCCCTTCAGTTGAATTACTGGTTACTTAAAAAGTTCTGCCGATCGTGAATCACGCGTTGTTCGAATAAATGACATTTTCCTTTACAAACAGTTGTAACATCGAATTACAATTAGAGTATGTAGATAGTATGTGCAGATTATGCTGCTGTCAATACAACTTTCCATCATGTCCGTTTAGTTTTCTTTGTCTACTCTTTAGCTACTCTTGTTCTACTGTAATAAAGAGAAAGCCGTGATTTAACATTGATTAAAAAGTACAGCAGCTTTTGTGTTTTGGATGCTGGTCAGTCAGTTCCATGTTCCATACAGGCCCAAGATGGTTTATACAGGTTAGTGCTGGTCTGGAGGTGGTTTAGCTGGTAAACTCGCTGCGCTCTTGCTGTTTAGCCTGAAGTTGGTAGCATAGCACCGAAAGCACATGTGCTTTGACGTTTATCAGGCAACATTAAAAACAAATTGTTTGTGGAAGTCAGGACAGACGTCAGATGTTTACATGGTATAAAGTACAATTATAAGCATCCCATACATTTTTTGACTTTTTTTGACAAATAAATCCAGTTTAAGACAATATTTACAGTGTTGATCCTTCTTTAAGACTTTTGGTTATCAGCTTCTGGACAAGATCTTCAATGATAGCAACCCATTCTGCCCATGCTTAGAGTAGATCCCAGAATCTGGGTTTTTGTCCACCCTCGTTTTGAAATTGACCACGGGTTCTCAGTAGGACTGAAGTCTGGGGAGTCTCCTGGCCAGGTTCCCACTCCCCTGGATGAGAAGCAGCATCGCACATGAGTAGTCACAGGATGCTTCATTGTTGCCACGACACAGCACACATGGTAGTTCTCACCTTTACTTTTCCGGTCAATTGGTATTTCAGATGTCGTTAACAGCCTCAAGGGGGCTTCATCAAATAAAATAACTTTACCCTAGTCCTCTGCTGTTCAGTCTCTATACTCCTGCATTCCTGAATAATGTCAGTCTGTCCTAAATGTTTTTCTTGGAGGGAATTTGCTTCTTTGTTGCCCTACTTGACACCAAGCCATTCTCCAAAAGCCTTCATCTCATTGTGCATTTAGACGAACTCACACCTGCTCTGTGCCATTCCTGAGCAAGCTCTGCACTGGTTTTGACCCAATCTCATATCATCATTTTTTTACTAGATGGCCCAGAATTTGCTTACATTTCTTGGGTGCCCTAAAGGCTTATTCACTGCAATTGAACAACTCTTCTTGAAATTCTTGATGATTGGATGAATGGTCTACCGGGTGCCCGTTTACAAGCAGCAATGTTCTTGCCTTTAAAACCTCTCTGATGCAGTACAACGAAGGATGTAATCATACTTATTAGAAGAAAACTTAAAGCACCACTGCCCTTTTGAAGAAACCAGTGCGCTCTTCTAATCAGCATGGCCGATTGATATCAGCTGTCTTGTCCCCATTAACCATTTGACCTTACGAGATCAGCTCTGAAATGATTTTAGCAGGTCATTTAGCAGGGCTGAAATGCAGTGGCTGGGATGTAGTCATTTTTGTAATAAGGTCATTTTCATGGCAGGGAATGACTTTCAATTCATCTGATCACTCTTCTCAATCTAGAGTTAATAAAAAATGCCACCATAAAAACTGCAGCCAACTTTGTGAAAACCGAAATTTGTGCAATTCACAAACCTTTTTAGCCACAACTGTTTTAGGCACAAATGACAGCTGCTGGTCCTTAACGAGGAGACACTCATTGTCATGTTACATCATAAAATTTGCCAATCTATGTATATGCAAGCTCCTCTGCCCTCTGTTCCTTTTCAAGAAAATTTCCTGTGACCCTATTGTGCCAAGTAGGTGTTTTTTCCAGGGACTTGTCCTCTCAATGGCCAGCAGAGTTAGGCTGCTTAAACGGCCTTGGCCCGTTGTGTTGTGTTTGTAAGGCTTTTTAAACAGGAGTAGCACACGCAGATGTAGCTCCAATTGTTGCTACAAATGCTTTTTTTGTTTGTTTGACATGTACATTATTTAGCAGACACCCTTATCCAGAGCAACTTAGAAAAGTGTTTAAAGACATCCGTAACATAATCTATTCCTAATAATCAGGAATCACACAAGAATACACTTATGAACTGTTATGGTTGTTATGGTTGTTATAGTTTGGGGGGGGGGGGTAGTTGGGGTAAGAGCGGAATAAATAGCCAGAGAATCAGCTGTTTGAACTTAGGAGCAACAAGACTCTAGATGTATGCCTTCCTCATCCCCTGAGAGTGGGGAGACCAGTCGAGTAGTGCTTGAATACCAGAGTGTGCACGGTGCAGTGCAGGGTGTGATAAAGGTGCAGTTGCAGTTTTGGCTTTGCAGGAAAGCATCAGAGTTTGAAATCTCATGCGAACAGCTACAGGGAGCCAGTGGAGAGAACAGAGCAGTGGTGTAGTCTGTGTAAACTTGGGAACACTGAACACTGAACAAGTCTTGCAGCTGAATATCCACTTTAATACTAATGGCATCAAATATGTGCATCTTATCTAAAAATGTATGAAGTTTAAATTGTAGTTAAATGTGTGATGGGCCAGTGGCAGCACAATCTTAAAGGTACTGGACTACAAACCCAAATCGCAAAACGTTTACAACAGTATTGTAAAAGCAATGTATATATTTTTTTAATTGCAGACAATATGAACCCAATATATTTCATGTTTTGTTTTGTCTGCTCCTCTTCCTTTGTTAATATACATCCAATAATTCATTTCAGGCATGCAACACATTTTAAAAACAGTTTTGGCATGAGCAATTTAGGGCTAGCAACGATAGAAACCTAAGCAATGGTGTAATTTCATTGTGAAGTAATGTCAGTAGATAATTGTAAATATTAATTATGAGTTTTGTGTTGGTGGAACACTGATTGATCACAGGCTAAGGTACTGCACTAGCGGCCAATAGGTTGAGAGTTCAACAAGCTGCCACTGTTGGCCTTTGAGCAAAGACCTTAACCTCATTTGCATAGGCAATGTGACATAAGACGGCATTTTCAAGTGACTTTGGGTGAAGGTGTTTGATAAATACTGTATATGTAAAATTAAATAATACAGAATGATTCAGAGTACTGTAACTTTAATATAATTTAGCGCTAGACACCAAATGGGCAGCCACAGTGATAGTGTCAAGGAATAAGTTTACTGCAACTAATAAGGAAGCAACCTTTAGCAGAATTGGCTCAAACGCAGAAACAACGGCGTTCTCCTTGTGGGTGATGCCGGACAACGGAATAAAATTCATCAGCCCCAGTCAAACAATAATTAAATTCACTGAGGCAGATTTTAAGCAATGGATGTGTCTGGGTTTCTAACCATGTAAATAATCACAGAACGAACGTGAACGTGCAGTTTTCCTCCGAATAATGGGTTACAGATGAGTTTGCAAATGCTTAGTGACATCCACGTGGGACTTGGATTCAGAGAGGTACTTGCTTGTCTGAAGGATACACTTGTGCCATTTGGAGAAAAAATGCTTCTTCATTTGGTGCATTATGGCAAATGGCATAAGAGTCATGGCTGGGTAAAGTTCATTTAGAAACCAAATGATGAGCTTTGATGGCACTAGCTAATGACTTTCATTTATCAATGTCACCCATTTATGAAGAGCTCCTAATTATCATTAAATGAATTGAAATGAAACTGAAACTCTAATTAATTGCTCATAGTTTCCTGTCAGTGGCAGTCCTGTTCCTGAAGCTTACAGTTGCTGAAATGGAAGTAAGGAGAAGAGTGAACATGATCCAACTCTGCTATTACTCCTCTAGCTCTTACTGGATCCCGAGAGATTACACGAGCTCCAAATGGAAGCGCGTGTGCGTTCATGCACGTGTGTGTGTTTGTATGAATGTGTATCAATCTCGCCTGCTGGACACATTCCCTAATGGCTGGCAAAATGGTATATCTGTGTCTTGTCAGTGCCAGAGGGCCAGGTCCCATCAGTGTGTGATCTAGTGATGCCCCAGGGTATGCTGTTGTCTCTTTTGTTGTAACAGAGTGTGTGACAATGTCCTCTTGTGATGTGCCACCTGTTCCTCAGTGGGCACACAGTGCTCTAGTCAGCTTAATTCTGTCACTGGAATTCAGCTCTGGATTCTGGAGGTCAGACTGTAGCTGGCACAGCTGATGAGTGGATACCAGATGCCCTAATACTCTCACAGAGTCCACATTTTGTTCACTAAGTGACTTTGACAAGCAGCACAACACGTAGTATGGTACTTTAATGGTCACTTTAACAGCAGTGAAAACAGTTCCGCTCCTGCCCCGGTATTGTTTGTTCCTTTTTTTTTAGAGGTTACAGATTATGTAGCATTCTCGAAATCTCTTTTCATCCCAACTCCAACTTTTTCCTAAAAAGTCTCTGCTTTTGGGAGCTTGTCTGGAACTGGCAAAGGATTAAGACATGTTAAAAGAAGCTCTAGTCTAAATTATTTCTAAAAAAAAATGTCATTACATATTTTCTACATTTGTTATAAAACATGTTTTGAATACATGTGAGAATTAATAGCAGGACGTTTGACCTCTATTTGACCTCAATTATTGTAAGAGGCACTTAGAGCAGTAGGTCGAAACCTCCTCACCAAAAACTTCTACCACGCTGATCCACCATCCAGCCCACAGAACTGGACACTAAAGGTAGACATTCTCTCATCAATGAGAGCGAAGTAACAGATTTTATAAAAGGTTAAATCTGACATTTTAAAGAGCACGGTGGCAGTCTGCGCTGAAATTGATATCGTGAGGACCACTGTCAAACGTGAACTGATGATGTAATTGCATTACATAAATTTCAGTGGTTAAATTTATATCTGACATGGAGCGGAACTTGCAGAGATGTAATATCATATTGTGGGTGTGGGAAAGGAACCCGGTTCGAGTTCTGCCATGCCAGTTTGTAAGCTTTTGAATGAAGTGTTGCATGTGGAAAAATATTGGAGTTGTTCAGTCACACAGAGATCAGCACTGCCATACTGCTTCACTAGCAAGATAGTGCTGAAGTACTACGCCAAACCCAAGAGAACTGCCTGCTCCATTGCAAAATAGGAACATTCCTCCCAGATGTACAACTTGTCACCAAGGGCCATGCTGCATTCAATTAGGTCACATATCCTCTCCATTTATGGCATATTATTCCCTGCTCAGTACCATGTCTTATTTTACAGGGGCAGCAGGGAATTTGTAGATCCAGAAAAAGCAACGGCTTACATGAAAAATGCTATTGCATCAGCAGAGGCAGTGGTGTAGGAGTCGATAAAGACAGGTGCCAGAATATTTTATTGTCTGGGCAGGAAATCCTTCTGACTAGGGTTGGGCTAAATTACATTATTTTATTATGATCAGCTTCGTTATTGTGATAGACAATATGCTTGTATGAACATATTGAAGATGTCGTCAGTACTTAAATAACACGGACCAACTACACCTTCATTATTAGGAGTGTAATCGGTCCTGTTTTATTGGATAAAGTGCAGCATATTTTGAATATATGAAAAGTATTTTATAAGAATTGGGTTTCAGAGGTACCGCAAAAATAGCACCCCAAGCTTCCATAAATCATTATGGACTTGATTGTTAAATTGTTATAGTGCAGTGAGCAAGGCTTCAGGGCACCTAGGAAAGTCAAGCAAGCGCCAGGACCATCTCCTAAAGAGGATGCAGCTACAAGATGTGGGTACCGCCAGGGCAGAGCTTGCTCAATAATGGCAGAGGGCAGGTGTGAGTGCATCTATATGCACAGTAAGACGAAGACTTTTAAAGAATGGCTTGGTGTTAAAATGCAGCTAAGAAACAACTTCTCACCAAGAAAAACATCATGGACAGACTGACATTCTGCAGGAAATATAGAGATTTAACTTGCAGAGAACTGGGAAAAAATTATGCTCTCTGATGAAGCCCTCAGACTGTTTGGGAAATCTGAAAAAAAAGATTGTCCAGAGAAGAAATGGTGAGTGCTTTCATGAGCCCTGTGTCATGCCAACAGTGAAATTCATTCATTTATAAGGTTGCTTCTCATCCAGGGGAGTGAGTCTAAAGTTTTGCCTAAGAACACTGCAATCAATGAAGAATGGTAACAAAATTTCTCCCAAAAGCTACTTTCCCCCCCAAAAAAAACAGGAGCAATTTGGAGATGAACAATGCATTTTCCAGCATGATGGACACCATGCCTCAAGGCAAAAGTGAATACCAAGTAGCTCGGTTAAAAACACATTGACATTTTGGGTCCATAGTCAGGAAACTCCCACTGAGAATCTGTGGTCCGTCCACAAAAAGAGGATGTACAAACAAAAACATAGATACTGTGAACGACTCCAAACACTGAGTAGGCAAGAACGGGTTGCCTTCATTCAAGGTTTTGCACAGGATCTGTAATACAGAATGCCAAGACGAATTGCAGTAGTATTGAAGATACATATTTACATCACTGTAAATATGAACAATTTGCTAAATCCTGATGAAATAGTCAATAAAAAGTAAATGTAAAATGTATGAAATGCTTATAATTGTACGCTACAATATCATATAATCTAACAAACTGTTCTAAAAAAAAAGCTCAGACAGCAAACTTTGTGAAAACCAAAATGTGTTCCATTCTCAAATCTTTTTGGCCACAACTGTAAAGTATTTACCCCCTCAACACAATTGGGTAGCATTCCTATATCACAGCTTTTTAGACAAAAATGAGCTTTTCTAGTCTCACACTTTGACTATTTCCCTCTATATCTCTAGATATAGATTTATTAACTTTATAATAGTCTTAAGAATAGGTAGAGGAAGAGGATTTAGATAAACATTGACATACATATTGCATATACGGTTATGCAATATCTCAAGTTAGTAAAATTAGGTATTCCCTTTAATTTATGTGATTAGGCAACCCTTTCTGACATATGTTGAAAACATTCATTCATTCATTCATTCAGTAACTTATCTGCTTATCCTAGTCAGGAATGAGGGAGGCCTTTGCCCCACCGGCAGCACAGAACACAAGATAGGAATAACGAGGAATAATAAGGGGACTTAGTGTGAAATCACCCGTTAACCCAACACACGTCTTTGGAATGTGGGAGAAAACCAGAGTACCCAGGGAAAACCCACTTAAGCACCGGGAGGACATGCATGCTCCACACAGGCGAAGTCCAGGGTCGGAATTGAACTTAGGGATCTCAGAGCTGTGATCATGTACTGCTCTATATTTGCATTAATAGATCCAGTGTGTTCCGGTTTGGATAATTAAATATAGTAAAATTATATTTCTAGGTCGACTTCTATTATTATGGGCTTCTATTAAAGGCTTCTACTGTTTCTAGCAAGTGTCGCTTTAGAAAATGTAATATCTAACATCCATATATCTTCTGGCTGTCTCTAAAGAAACATCAGTAAACTTCGGCAGCTGGTTGTTGCAAATGATTTTGACCTGCATCACTATTCCCATGGAAACCAACCCTGTCTGAACCACATTGTCAGAACAGCTGTGTGTGTCCCAGTGGAAACTATTATAACCCAACCTGTCTTAACCTTCTAGCTCTAACAACAAAGTCACCTTATTGCTGCTAATGATGATGGCAGTGATGTGTTTATGCCAATAAGCGCTGTGTAATGCAATTAATAAACCTTTTCCCATTTCTACCACTTCAGTTCCATTGGTTAGAATTCATTGCTTTAGTTCCAGAGCCAAACAAAGAAACAATAAGCAAAGGAAGGCAGGAAGAAACTTGAAAAAAAGCTACCAGGGCAGTGCAGTTAAATTAGGTTATGCTAAGTACACTTAGCTTTGTCATCCTCTCTGTACATTTTCTTGTACAAGTCTTCATACATATTGTGTCATGGGATTCTTACTTTATATCATTTCTTTAGATTCATTATACTTTCAGGATGATTCATTTTGTTGGTTGCTCATTCATACCTAATACTCACAGGTTACCTCTATTTGAACAAATACTACTGAGCCATCAAAATGCAACCTTATTCTGATTTTTTCTAAGAATGCAGGTCATATTTGTTACTCCTGGTCTCTCCTTGTTTGCCTGGGCTTCCATAGTGTTTCATTTCTTCTCACCAAGACATCGGTGGATTGGTTATTCTGTGTTGCTCTCAAATTGTGACATAGGGTGGTTCACGTGCCTAGTGTGAATATTATCTAAGGTATGTGGTGTGCATGTGTAGGGTATAGTGTGCATTATTCATTAATGTGTTAGTTTTTAAATGCATGTTCTTTGTAATTAGACATAGGTATGATATTATTCATGTTGAGATACCCAATAAGTTTATGTTGTTAAGTATGTTTATTATTCAAGTTGCCCTTTTTCTTGTAACATTGCTCTTTTCCATTTGGAATAACTATACATGATACAGTCTTGCATCTTTATTTTTGACAGTATTGGAGATATATCAATGAATTAGCAAAGGAGTATTATTTTAACACAAATTAAAGTTTTGTTCTGTCTTAGCCCTGATTGTTTACCATTAGAAAGCACAGTACCCACCACAGTCACTGGTAATGATGCCTTATTAGGGACCCAACTGTGGCAGAGGTGGGATTTAAACCCCGGACCTCCTGGTCCATACTCCAGTACCTTAACCACTAGGCCACCATAATCTGTTGGTGAATTGGCTCTAAACTCTCTGGAAAGAGAAAAAATCAAACCTTTAATTGAAATCTAAAGGTACAATTTAGTCTAAAGAAATTGGATAACTAAAGTTATTAAAAAAATTAATTTGTTGGCGAATTGGCTTCCAACATTTAATTGAAGTAAATTAATCTAAGAAACGTAAATGTAAAAAAAAATGTAAATCCAAATGTGCCACAGTTATTGGAACCCCAGCATTTAATAATTTAAGCGCTTACTTCTACTCTAACCTCTCTTAAGGATGAAAAAATAGAGATCAGGGAATTTGAGCTTAGATCAGAGAACTGAGATAAAAGATGAAAAGTAGCACTCTGCAGAATGAAAACTATGTAATGACTTAAACTTCATTTAAACCATAGCTTTTATTGAATATAGTAATGCAACATATCAGCTGTTTTTTTGTTGTTGTTTATTTTTAATAACATATGCCCAATTTTAATTTGATGCTTGCAGCATGTTAAAAAAGTTGGGTCATGGACATATTTATCACTATGTTGCATCATCTCTTTTTCAGCAGCACTGTAGCAAACCCATTTCTCTAGTCCTGAAAGTGAAATTGTTTCCCATTTTAATTTATGTAGGATTCCTATAGTTTGGAGTCTGCTTTGTTGTATTTTTTTATTTTATAAGACACTACATGTTTTCAGTGGGTGACAAGTCTGGACTGCAGGTAGTTCAGTATACCACTTACGAGTTTTGTATAGAAATGTAAGCCTTAATGGCGACTCCACTGGTGTACAAGTGATCAGTGTACCCTTCTCCTCTTTATCTTGTCAAAATGAATTTAAAAACGTGATTTATGACTCTGCACCTCAATATATTCTAAATGAAAAGATTTCATTAAGTTGATAAACATCCGTTCCTGCATTTCAGGCATGCAACACCGAAATAACCATGCTACATTATAGCATTAGCACTTATCAATGCTGCCATTCCTTTACCCCACACTATATACATATATAAGTACGAGTATTATTTAACATAATATATATATATATATATAATTTACCTCCCAAATCCCAGACATATACAGGCATTGGGTAAATTTATGTCTCTAACGTGTCCTAGTGTGAATGATGAGTGAATGTGTGTGTGTGTGTGTGTGTGTGTGTGCGCGCATGTGCCCTACAATGGATTGGTTCCCTGTCTGGATTTATTTCGTATTTATTTCTTTATTTCCAATATGCTATGTAGCATATCAAGGCAGTGAAGACCCTTTTCTAGATTTTCTAGATTTCTTTTCTAGATTTCCCCACTCGTTCCCCAAAAGCATGACTGCAGACACCCACCTTTTTCACTCCCTTCTACAATTGTAGTCATCTGTAACTGAACCAAACAACATGTCTGCCACTGAGGTCATTTCAGCCCACAATGTCTCGCTCTAATTAAAACGGCATTTAATTTATGTGCCGTCAACGCTTTGATTACACACCAGGGCCAAAGAGCACAAGAAACAATTTAATTTTATGTTTTGTATCTTGTTCTGTGACCTTGACGTTTATTTTAATTGAGCCAGATTGTCCAACATGACCTTCCTAAAACGATGGCCTATAGGGTTCAGTAATTAAAATGGAAAGGCACAGGGGAGCAGGCTTCTGAATCAGGTGCTATTTATTCTGCTGCTCTTTCACACACAGTGCTTCATTTATTGAGAAGGGGCTCTGGATTTTAGTGTGATCTAAAGAGCTTAATCTGTTCCCACACTCATTATAATACTATATGGGGATAATAGCGCTGTTATATTTATGCTTTATGTTGTTGGTTGGAGACAAGCAATTTAATGTGGTTTGTACCACACACAATCATGACTCTTGTATGCTGAAAACACCACCTCCCAAAAATAGATTCCTTGTGATTCAATGACAGGCCATATAAATTTCTACACAACATCTAATAAATAAATAATTGTAACATGTACATTATATACTGAGATAATAACTAATAAACGGATGAGGCAGTATACATTTCTACATAAATAGTAAATGTCTTCATCAAATCCACTTTAGATAAGTGAATACTGTGCTCTGTGCACGTGAGGTGATAAAATTGATAATTTTGAAATCCAGTCTAAAGTTTTGCGCGTTTGTTGTCATATGCAAGCCCAAGTCCAATGAAGTTGGGACGTTGTGTAAAACATAAATAAAAACAGAATACAACCGAAGTTGTACATCAAGCAGGAATGGTAAAAACTCCACCTACAACAATTAGTGTCCTCGGTTCACAAACGCATATTGAGTGTTATTAAAAGGATTGTAAAAGGTGATGTAATACAATGTTAAATATGCCCCCGTCCCAACTTTTTGGAACATGTTGCAGGCATCAAATTCCAAATTAGTAAATATTTGCAAAAAACAATAAAGTTTATCAGTTTGAACATTAAATATATTGTCTTTGTAGTGTATTCAACTGAATATGGGTTGAAAAGTACAGTTGATTCCGGTTAATGGGACCAGCCGCTTATTCGGACCAAGTCCCGAATCAAATCCTATTACATACGTGTAATGTTATTCTGCATATTTGGTCCAAAATTCCACTCGGACCAAAAACGTATACAGTACGTAATATCGCTTTGTTTTTCCCGAGTTTCTTCCAAGCCCTCTACTTCCACCTACAGGTCTTTGCCTAACATTTCCATTTACTACAAAAAAAAGAAGATAAATATTACCTCGCCACTGCTAAAGCGGATATCACATCACACTGGATAAGTTCTTCAAACATTGACTGGAATTTAGTAAGAACTTGTTTTGTACAGTATTATGCTTCGCATGCTGAGTATCTATACATTGTGTTGTAGATCGTTTCGAAAAACTTGTACGAACTTCTTGTTCGTACGTTCGCTATA
>JAUZST010016773.1:0-47568 GCA_034779995.1 Parotocinclus haroldoi
TATATACACATATACATACACACTGCTCACATAAATTAGGAGATACTTCAAAATGAAATATTATATAATGAAATATTCCCTAAGTTTTGTGAGCAGTGCATTTGAAGGAGTATACAACTCCATTGTATAGGTTATAGGCAGCTCACCTCAGCCTGTCTTCTTCCAAACCCTCTACAATGGCATTCCGGTCATTCACAATTTCCACCAGCCGCTTCATCAGATCAGCCTCTCGCTTCCTTTCAGAGGAACTTTTTAGATGCTCTGTCACAGACATGTACACAGTTGATTTGTGACACACTGGTAGCTGTACTGTAATGTTTATATTCAAATGTAGAATGCCCTTAAAGATTAAAGAAACTTGAACAACTGGCTTATGAGACTTGCCTGGTTTGTTGATCAGTTTTCTGAGCTCTCCCTCCACTCCTGGCTGCTCCTCTTCTAAATCTTGAGTTTTTAATCTGAGAAAGAATTAAAAGCAAGAAACCTTGCATTATGTACTCTAATTATGAATAGAAATATACTTCTCAAAAATTAGGGGAGATTTCAGAATGAAATGATCACGAAATATCCCCTAATTTTTAGTGAGCAGCATATATTCATACAGATGAAAGTACAGATCATATACACTCACCAATCACTTTATTAGGTACTTGTTTCTACACTCATTGTCCATTTTAATCGGTTTCATTAACCATAAAAAGCACTTCGTAGGTTTACAATTACAGACTGTAGTTAACCTGTTTCTCTACATGCTTTGTTCGTCTCATTTACTCTGCTTTCTAATCGTCAGGACCCCAAAAGGACTGGCACAGATCAGGTACTATTTGAGTGAAGATCGTTCTCAGCACTGCAATCACAAATGTTGTGGTGGTATGTTAGTTAGACACAAGAGTGCTGCAGGAGCCAGACTGAATATACTGTGAAAATAGAAATACATTGTTCCCTCGTTTATCGCGGGGGTTACGTTCCAGGACCACCCGCGATACATGAAAATCCGCAAAGTAGGGAAGCCATATTTACTTAAGTGTTTCTACACCATTTTAGCCATAGGGCCTGAATGAATTCAGTTGATAATGAAACTTTCACAAACAGCGAACACAACAATACAGACAAAAACTTGTCATGTCTGCAAGTAGCGACTCTCTAGTGATGCTCTAGTCTTACTTCTCGTTTTTGGTGCTTATTCATCCGCTGAGTAAATAGGCTGTAAATTTACTGTAATTTATGATTTAAACATTCCTTTATTGTTAGAATTGATATTGTTTTTGTGCCAATCGAGTTCCTCAAAAACCTGCGAAACAGTGAAAATCTGTCATATATATATATCTGTCATATATTGCACCGAGTCCGTGAAAGGTGAACCACGAAGTAGTGAGGGAACACTGTACTGCAGTCCAACCAAATATGTCTAGCCACCAGAATACTGTAAGGAGCTTCCTATAAAGTATTAGAGTATGAATAACACAAATAGAAGAGCTACTGTCTGTGACTTTACATCTACAAGAAGAAGCAATAGAGTAAATGTGTACGATAAGAGTGAACAGTTAGTGAGCATTGTTCTTAAAACTTCCAGCAACACTTACATCTGATGCACTCGCATCAGCGCGTGCGCGCACACACACACTCTTACACACACACACACACACTCTTACACACCCAAACAGTACCTGATCTGAGCTGATCCTGACCATTACAGAAGAGTGAAGAGGGTAAACAAACTATTTAGAGAAGCAAACGGGCTAAATTCTGCAAGTATAGCAGTGCTTCTATATTCTCTATTTCTATATTTTCAGTGTTAGATTAGTCTGATACAATGAATAATAAGTGTAGAAACAAGGGAGTGTTACTAACAAACTGATTGGTGACTATATAAAACAAAGATCTGGAAAAAATACCTAAACATCAAAATATATGTATGCTTATCTAAAGCTGTATTTTTTTGTGTGGTTTTGTAGTCACCCTGTTATTCTTAATGACAAATTTCACTGGAATTGTGTTTATTATTTACTGTTTGTAAATAATGATACTGTTTGTATTGTTTACTTATTTTCAGGCATAAAATAAATTTAGACACACCTCATCATTTACATATCCTTACATAAAATGATCACCTACATGTGCATGAGCTCAGATTCCTTTCGAATGTAACACTGCTTCTTTCGAATCAGGTTGAACCATTCCACCATCAGCGGATCTGCCAGAATGTCCCCGCTTCCCTCTGAAAACAAGCCAAGGTCATGCAGACGCTGAAAATCTCTGATGACTGGAGATAGAACACGCATGCCACCCCAAGCAAAAATCCTGATTACATATGCTCTAGAGGAAACAACCATTTTGTGGCAAAATGCGTGGTGTGTATCTATTCGAAATACGAGGCGGCTTTATGCCACAAGTAATATAGCACTGTAATGCAGTCCAAAATGTCTGTTGTGCCACTGACATTGCCTTGAGGTGTGACAGAGCGCACACGTGTACGCGTTTGTGTAATTCGATCAAGAGCCAGGCTCGATTTGGTACAGGACAGGTGAGTGTGGCAGCGCGGCGGTGATATCACTCAGCTCAGGCCGTGGTGACCTTGAAAGCAGCCAATCAGGTATCCCTGTTCGCGCTTAGCCATCACTCTGCCTACAAAATGCTGCCACTTTCCATTTCCTTCCCACAATCCCGCAGGAGGCGAAAGAGCTTCCCCCGTGCCTCTCCTCATTTGGCTCTGGCTGCTGGATGTCTGCACCCCTTTTATTGGCCACCGCCCACCACTCAAGACTGCAGCAAAATTCCACCTCCCAGGTGGACTGGCTCGGCTAAGAGGTTTGAAATGAGGCTAGAAATCTCAGAATGCACAAATGGCTACAGTGCCCAGTCTAAAACACCTACAGTGACACTGATCTCATTTGTGTCAACTTGGTGTCACTTAACATATTTAGAGCTACACAGCGGTCTCACAAAGCCAAACACGATCTCGTAACATGTATACACATCTGGAGAAGCATAAAATAATTTGTCACAAATACAGGTGGGAACCAAGCTTAAAGTGTTGAGAAAAAGCTGACACATCATATTTCCCCCACCCCATTCTTTGCACTCCCAAACACTCCTACACAAATGTTGCACACTAGGAACTCAATCTTTGTTCTTGCATTGTAACACAGTATGTAATTAATACCAGCCCAGCAAATACATTTTAAATATGATATTTCTACTATGAGATTTTTCAGTAGTGGTCTCAAACATTTCACCCCCTACCATATCTGTTACAATATGCTGTAGTTATTTGAACGCGACACAGAACAGTACAGATAAATATGTGTTTGAATGTGCATCGCATAGTGACAGAAGATGTAGGAGTTTAAAAGCATGAATTGGGACACTTTAAAAGTCCCCAATGAAATTAAATGATAATTTAGGACAGTGTGTTAAATACAAATTAAAAATACAGTGTGTGTCTTAAAATATACATGTATTTCTTTGCAGACAGGATAAACCTGAGACAGTTAATGTTTACCCCACACCACGAAACACCCTCTCTTGTACTTGTTGCTGATAATAGTCTGGGTGGTCCTTTTGTCATTGGTGCAGAACACATGACATTCCATTTCCTCTGACTACAATCCAGATTTCCACTGTGATCCATCTTGTCCCTGAGCCCATAGGAGTCCTGCTTCAGGACACTGTTAACACGAGTCTTCTATTTGGTACAGTAAAGTTTTAAGTAGTATTTATTAATGTAACTGTTTGCCATAGTAATTTCTTACCATGTAGTTATATCAGTTATTAATAAAGTGCTGATTGAGAAATATGAGGGAGGCTTGTGCCTTTTGGCCTTTATGCATTGAAATTCCTTTTGTTAAACAATTCCAATTGTTTAATGATGATATGCACTGTATCTCAGGAAAACTGTAAAGATTTCATTACTTTTCTGAAGCATTTGTTGAGAAACTAGATATCATTTAACATTATTTGCTTCTTAAAGATTTTCCTGGATGATGCTTTTGTACCAGAGCATTCTTACAAGGACCTGTTAACATCACATCATTACTTTTTTTCACCTCATTACTAGCCCTAAATTTCCCCCACCTCTATTTTTTTTTAAACGGTGTTGTAGGTCTGAAATGCAGGAATGGGTGTTTAATAACAAACTGAATTAAGCTGACCAGAAACAAAACATGAAACATCACAGGTGCGTACTGTATAGGTGCAATCATATATATGTAGTAGTAATTGTAAAACACACTGCATGTTTATTTAGCATTTTCTATACCATTCCAACTTTCTTCAGATTTATGCTTGTATCTATATACCTATAAATCCACTGCTCACAAAAATTAGGCTTGATTTTGTGAGCAGTATACATATATGTGCATACAGACACGCACACACAGAAATTCATATATGGTTTGAAACTATTTTTTTTATATCACATGTGATATTTCTTGACCATAAGGGACCAGTAGAGGTCATCAGAGATGTGGATACTTTTATATTTAAAAACTACTGTCCTAGTGCTGTCCAGTGGATGTAGTCGAGAAAGTGTCTGCAGCATTTGGATCTCCTAAGATTTGAATCTTGAGTCATATTTGTTTTAACAGCCACAGTGTTGTCAGGTCTCGATTTTGGCAGACAATGGACTTCCTTACTGTAGGCTGACGCTGTGTCATTGCTAATGGCGGATAACAACTGCAGGGTTATTCGTACCATGCATAGGTATGTTATCGTGGGCCAGTTCATGGTAATGGAGTAATCATTTTTAAAAAAGTGAGATGCCAAGGACACCCAGCTTTGTGACCATTTTAGGGAGGATGACTATGTTAAATGCTAATTTACAAATCATTCCCATATTTTCGCATATTACTTGACTTTTTGTTATGTTTTTAAGGGTGCTGCCAGACATTACAAGAATGCGAACTGAAATATGTGTATGCATCACGGTCTACATGAGAGTCCAGGCTAGTCTGAATAGAAAACATACTGCAGTCTGACAGTTCTGTAATGTGAAAACAGCACTTTTTGACTATATTGTAAGTGTCCTAACAAATGGTTGAAATTGCATTAATTGTTAAATTAATTACCCATTAAGGCACTACCAAAAGTGGCCTCCTTATAGCTGACCACACAATAAAAATGTGATGCCAAAACAGCTAGCACCTATATTATTAAAAAGACAAATTCGGGAAATTGCATCCAAGCTGGGGGATATGCTGTCATTTGGGCTGGGTACCTGAGTCAAAGTGTCTCAAACACACGTCAGAAGTACATCAAATCTCCTTGAAACATTTCTTATTATGATTATTTTTCTTGTACACTTTTTGCTTGGAATAATATACTGTGCAGGTTTTAGGAATACTGTGATTTTATGTAGACTCTATTCCATTCTATAGACATGTATTCTCATTACGAGATAACATTCACAAATTTCTACCAACTACCACTTCTCAAAACAAGCTTCAAAATGAATTCATTTCTCATTATAAATTTAATTAAAGGTGTGCAGTTATCATAACCCCAGCATGAAGCACCAATTTCATTCACCCTAAAAGATAATGTTTTACCTTCTACTACTATAAACAACCATATAAACTTGCTGAGTGACCTGCTGAAAGAACATCGGAAAGAAAAAAGTATGGATGAACCACTAAAAACTTTGGTAAACCAACAAATGGATCCTCCCACCTTCCTCACATTTGCGGAGTCTTCTCTCCAGGTCGATTCCCTCTTTTTCCAAATTGCTCAATCTTTTCTCAATTTCCTGCAGTTCATTAGTTATGTGTTCCACTGGGATTTGGCAAGACCTCATCTGAACAGAGAAATAAACGCTGTGTGTGGTGAAACTGAACCGAATTAAATAGAATAAAAACAAAACTTTTATATACTTACTGTCGGTAACTTATTTGCGGGCAAACTGTTTTTAAACAACACACTTCCATTTTCACCTAAAATTATAAGAGAAATGAAAACTTAAATATGGGAGAAAATGCAGAAGTATTATCAGAGCAACTCTGGCAAGGGCCAAACTGTCACTGCCAGGATCAGAGCATCTCTGAAACTACACTGGGGATGCTCTTAGTCAGCAGCGGTTTCCAATTACAGTAATTACAAGAAATGATGTTCCACAGACATTAAAAAAAATTGTCACCTTGTGTGTTTAAGGTAACTGCAGGCTAAAGCACATGGTCTTGCACTAGGAAAATTCAGCTATAAATACCTGCAGGGTGAGGGGATTCATAGATTGAGAAGTAGTAGTACACTGCATTAAATGTCTCAATGGGTTATAAAGCAGATGTTAATGATTAAGTAATTGCATTTGAGAATGCCAAAGGCCATAGTGTGAAGGAAGCAGCTGAATCTGCAGGCGTAGTGAAGCACACGGTCACATGGCTAGACCAGCACTGGCAAAAGTCTCAATCTACAGGAAATTTGTCAGAATTGCGGCCAAAAGGAAAAAAATAATGGACAGTGTGTCTAAAGGACCGCCAGTGTCTCACAGTTTATGCATAAGAAATGTAATAAATTACTACAAGAATTGTTTCTAAAAGACAACGCAAGTCCTTTACAACCATTCTCTGAAAAAAAACACTTAATAGGCTGCTGTATACCATGAACATATGGAGCAGAGTGGCACTCAAGTGGAATTTGCTCAGTTCTGCTCACAAAGTCGCCTGATCACAGTGGCCAAAACATGTCATTTGGTGATCAATTTAATTTTTTTTCCTCAAGCTGGAGGAATTTCTGTGATGTTGTGTGTGAAATACACAAAATTGGGTCAGTTGGTTTAGGCAACAGTCAATTTGAACAATAATACCTACATTCTAAATCTTTATTCCAAAATGACAATTCTCACATAGGGCTGATGACAATTCTCAGGGCTGATGTGGCTGATTAGCATAATGAACATTCAGGGTGCAGTCACACATCTGGACTGGCCTGTAAAACCCCCTGATGTGAATCTTTTTGAAAATCTGTGAGACTACCTGGAATAACAAGTAACATTTACCACTGATCTCAATGAACCATGTAAAATCGAATCACAGCCAACAGCACGCGATTATGGAGTCATTATCTGCTAAGAGGTACTTTTCAGCCATAGGTTGCTAATTTTTGTCCAGTGTGCTTAAAACTATTACAAGGTCAACAGAGTATTAAAAAAGATGTTCCTACTAATGCCAAATACTGGCATTACTTTGTTGTTCGTGACATTCCCATTTTTGATAACCAACAAAAACGTGACCTTCAAACATAATTGCTACCACTCAGTCTGCATGTTGTCGTGATTTCAAAATCCCACTTTATCCTGAAAATAAATAGGATGAGTATATATGTTACTGAAATATTTAAGAAAAAAAGTTACAATACTAATGAGACACGACAGAACATTCATGAAAGCTATAAGAGAATGCTAGGCTGTTCAAAAAATTAAATGATCAAAATGAGTACATTCATTGACACAAAAAAAAACCTCACCCACAAAAAAAAAAACCTCACCAAGCAGGAGTTGTTGGATTCTGATTAAACGTAATTATGATCCATGCACCACTGTATAATGACTCCTGGATGTCCTATTTTCATAGTTAGTCCAAATACTTGATTTGTAATTGTTCAGCATTATAAGACTGAAAAACAACTACTTCTTGGCTGGCAAAATTAATGTTCCAAATTAATATGTTGGCAAAAAGAAAGACCCTTCAAAAGACTGCAAATAGCAAAATTGTTCTTCTGCTGGTCACTCATGCAGTTTGATATGTGTGACAAATTAATTATTTAATCAGAACACCACAAACCTCCAGATAAGGCCACAGCTTAATGATTACCTGAAATAAAGATTGTGTACTGTGAAAATACAGTAAAAACTAGTAATGGAGCATGAAGCAAAGTCTTACCTGATGTACTTTGTGCAGAAGAGACAAGCTGTGGTTGGTACACTGTCATAGATTTATGAGAGAGGCATTCAGCAGTTTCTGAAGCCTGCAAGACCAGTGGGGATGAAGCGCAAGGACGATTCAGCTTACCAGTGCAGTTGATTTTGTTTTTCTCCGGAGTCATGGCCTCATTTTCAGAAAAAGGTCTGAAGGAACAGCCATTTAAACAGGCATATATCAACATTTATTATATATAATCAGCACTTCTTTAATGTTCCAATCATTCAAAATGTAGCATCTCACCTTCTGTATACATATAACAAAATTAGAGGTACAGAAAACAGGGTAGACTCATCAAGAACTTTAACACCGCACCTTGGGACTGGATGCTGAGGGGAACAGTAGGCTAGGAATGGAATAAATGAAATGGCTCTGCTGTCAGAACTCCTGCTTTAAAATGTAAATATTTCTTGCACCCATGTGACTTGTGCCTGCTTTCCCCCTTGTGTGGATTAGAAAATATTAAATAAGAGATATCAAACTTACATTAGCCCAGTTTTGTTTTGAATTCCATTCAGCTTTGATTTCCAGTCAACCGGGCCTTCACAGACGGTGGGTTTGGCTAATTAAAAAAAAAAAAAAAAAAAAAAAGAAAAAAAGATTCTCAAACTAGCACAAGTCATACTTTACATCATCAAATAAGCGACGTCAAAATTAAAAATAATCTTAACAGGTCTTACTGGCATTAGATACAACATTTGAAGCCACTCTAACACATTATGACGAACTAAATTAAACACATGCTTTTTTATATTACTTGATCTGCGCCTCCGCATGCGTCCTTTCTGCTTACAGCCAATGTTTATAATAATATTTACCTCGTGACCTTTAAAAAGCATTTTAAAATGGACCACAGTCTATATAAGCAAAGGTCACAAGCACATGAATAGCACCTCTGGTTATGAAGAGCGGAGAGGAAGGTAGTCTAGTGTGCTCTTTGTTGATGGCACTCAGCCAGGGGGACCCCACATGACTGGTTTTGGTGGTGGATGAGGGAGAGGGAGAAAGTGGTCTATGTTCTTCCTCTGTTGCAGCTGAGTCACACATCTTCTGCTTCCAACTGGTGTCTTTACCAGACAAAGTGGGAATCCACATTCTGTCAAAACAGATCTACTATATTATTTGTGATGTATTGCATGAAGCTGTCTGTTCAAATGACAGAGTGATATAAAAACTTGCACGGCATAATCATAATCCCTATACACGCCAAAAAAAAGCCTAACATATCTTTACCTTAATATCAGCCATCATCCTGGCAGTTAAGTACATTGCTTGCAAAAATTAGGGGATATTTATTTATGGGATGTTTCATTTTAAAATACCCCCTAATCTTTTTAAGCAGTTTATTTCACCAGTATGTATTTTTTTTAATATGATTAAGATCCACTGATTTTGCTTATCAGCTAAAATGATCAGCCTTTCTTTGGCATGAATTAAAGATTGGGCAATACAATACAAAAACAATATCATAGGCAACAAGTGACCTGCAAGCTGGTAATATAAAAGAGGGACTATTTTTTGTGAGCAGTCAGCCAGATGTAAATGCCATCCCAGTCAAGAGTGCCATTTACCAGGGTACAATACCACCACCAGGGTGCCAAGCAGGCAAACAGGTTTGTGAGAGTAACACTTTTCACCATAACAGTTACAATTCTTACAATTTTTTTATAATCATAAACGTCGTGTATTTTGGGATTCACAGAGCTACGTACCCAACAGGAATTCAAGTAAACAAAACAAAGCATTCATCCTTACTTGTCTTTATTAAGCCCACAGCTGTAGACCTTGTTGTTATTGTTGCAGTTACTTTCAGATAATTTAGTAGGGCTCGATGATCGTGCCTGCTCTGTCTCCTCTTCAGACTTTGGTACAACGGTGCTCTGGGTAGTAGGGACCTCGCAGGCAGAAAGGAAAAATCTCTGTCTGGCAACCTGGGTCCTTAATGCTGAGGCTGTCCATGGCTGTGGGGTCAGACTGGTCTCCACTGATTTGGGAAGAATGTTTAAATGGTTTATTAAAGCAGAGTCATGCTGCAGAGGGGATGGCCCATTTCCACTCTCAGCTTTGAGTCTGATATCAATAGGATCCAAGCCACTAGTCATAGCTGAAGACTTGAGGGCATTCTGAGTGCAGTGTGACAAGCAGAGCAATATGTCAGGCTGCTGGCCTGATTTATACTTTCCATTCTGGAGAACTGCTGAACACACACTGCATCTAATGGAAAGAATTGAAACACAATTTAATGAATTGCATAAAATGTGTAGTATGTGTTGCCAAACAAGAAAGGAAGAAAAGACTCTCACTTAAAGCAGCTCCGATGGTACAGTTTCCCTTCCACTAGGTGTCTTTGGACAAGATGCACATGGTTCAAGCACACTGCACACTTACTGTTCAGGGTTCCAGTTTTATTGGAGCTTTTAAGCAAAACTGAATTCTGCAAAATTAGTTTTGATAAACATTATTACAAATGAGTTCCGAAAACAAAAAAAGTCCTCTTCATACTTTGAGGGTTAAAGTGAAGTTTCTTATGCCCATCATAAATCATCATCACTCACGCATCAAGTTTATCACAGTTCATATTTGTACTAGGGGTGTAACGACACACTGCTCATTATTCAATTTGATTCATGATGCAAAGTTCATCATTCAATTTTATGTTTGTACTGAAGCACAATGCTAAACTATTTTGTTCAATACCATTTTTTAACAAACCAACAAAAACTTAATTCCCTTGCAAAGACATTACTATAAGCAGATGTTTAAACATGTAAATTAAAATGTACTGTTGTAGCTTCACCATACCTTAATAAAAGAGCAAAACATGACTTTTTAATTTCCGAGAATAATGTGTACTTACTACATTTAATGTGTATGGGAGCAAGACGCATGACTGCAACAGCATCCGATGCCGTGATAAACAGAATGCATATGACATCGTACATGTACATGATGCATAGAAATGCATCATGATGAATTTTTACACCCCTAATCTGTACTAAACATGAGCTGACGAGTTCAATTGCAGGTCTTCATTTCATTGAAATCACAAAACTGTTTAAGCACATCTCCTCTTTCAAAACTGCTGCTAACTTATTATATTACATTTTATTGATTCATAGCGCTCAGTTGACTAAGTCAGAAATTTAACATGCATTTTTCTAACTGAACAGAAAAATGTGTAACATTTGAAAAATAGTTATAGAATGAAGCAAACAGAACAGGAGGCTCAAAGTTAGCAGTACATCATGTACCATACATTGACTGTTCTGTAGGGTGTATGGTCACTCAAGACTGGCAAAGCACAGTGATTGAGCATGGACAGGATCAGATTATCCAGCAGTTCTTATGGAATCCTCTGCATATTCATTTTGAAAAATTCCCTAATTTTTGTGAGCTGTGTAGTTACTAGAATCTCTAGTCCAACTCCATCAATGAATTAAGAGAACAAACAATTTAAAATAAATTGTTAGAGCTCATAACACAAAGTGTGATAACTGTTAACATACTTAAACAAGTTAAGTAAACCAAATAAACAAAATTCTTGACAGTAGGGTGCAGTACGCCATATGGGACAACGCTGTTGTGCATGCTTGTTTATCTACGTAAGCCCTTAACCCTCTCTGCTTCCAGGCACAAATTCTGGTTGACTCTGCACTCGCTCTGTACAGTACAGTACAACCGGAGTGTGTAATGACAATGACATACTTGATCATTAAAAGGTAGGAATTATATTGCTGGAACATTTACCTTCTCATTATCCATGCCTGATACTTTTACCCTGGATGCTGAAATACTGCTTGAAGAGTTTGTGCATGGAGGAAATTCTTCCATGGCAGGCTGCTGTTTAAGGCTGGGTGAGACATGCCTGGTGTGAGAGCTATTGTTCTCAATGCCAAGCGATGGTGGACAGTTTTCAGCTGACTTTGAAGCAGCAGAGGAAGATCTTGAATAACACTCTGGAAGTTCTTTACGACTGTATGTTTGGGCAAAAACAGGAAGGTTCTTTTTCTCTGAAGGCTCTTCCTTTGAACCCTCTGCTGGCCGTTTGATGCCTCCAACTCCTCCCACTATATATTTAAGGCATATATTTAAGTCATCTAGTATATGAAGTCAAAGCAGAAGGTATCACTTTATACTCAACATTATTTACTTACTGGGTGCACGGCCATTGAAGTAGTTGTAATACTGCGAGACATAGGTGAGAATGCTAAGTCGGTCTGGGATGGGGAGCGCGACCATGTCCTCTGCATCCAGAAGTGCAGGAATCCCCAGGTGATCCTCAGCTACACGAAATGCCTGAAACACAACTACTATTATAATCAGTTTTATTACTTACAGCCTGCAGGAAGGTTTTATCGATCTGCAGAGCTCACCAGACAGATAAACTATTTACTACGTGAACTGTTTGGTGACATCTGGTAATAAATTATTAAAACTGAACAATAAAGCTGCAACATTCTGTATCAAAGTAAACTGTCGTCAATCAGAAAATCAAATCCTCTGAATAATGTAAGTTTTTGAACACTGAGTGACAAAAATGACAAAGAAAACCTGCAGATGCATAATCAACCAGCGATGTTTGATATTATTTTATCAACTGCAAGGATTAAAGATTCTTTAAACGTCAACCAAATGGGACAGTACAGTATCTTAAATAACTACTCTTTATGACAGTGATGACAAAAGATACCCCAAAAAGTACAAGTTAAAACTTGAGGCAGAACACCACACTTTCTTCTATTCCGGTCATTGAGGAACATGAATCTACACATCTATTGGGTACAGACACGCACTGTTCCACCTAAAAGAAATTTATCATTTGAATGGCACTGCCAATCCCCCCCCCAGTGTTAATCTCATTAACAAAAACGTTTGTTGATTACCTTTTTTCACAAGAAAAACAAGACAATAACTAAATAAATATTAATATGTTTGAAAGTGAGAACTATGAGAAAATGGATTTCAAGAGCAAAAAACTAAACATTAATGTGAAAACCTGGCGCACTGGTGGGAAAAGTGTTTTATAAGGTCCGTGGGCATGTAGGCTGAGAGACTGACTTTATCCCGAACAAATAGTTTGGGGTGAAAAATCTCTCCGCCTACATGCCTACAGCATGCTGTAGCTTACAGCCTGTAATGTTGCTGTTTCAGTACTATGGATGTAATGGACAAAATACTTGAAAAGAAGAGTCCACACACTGTTTGTTAAATACATAACATCCTCTTAAATTACAGTGAAACTGTACTGCATGTACACATTACACTCTTTAATTAGAAAAAAAATGTAATTTAGTAAAATTGTCAGCATGGTAATAGTTTAAATGCAAAATGTATTTGAGGCCATACTGTTTTAATAATTATAACTATTGTTTATTTAACTTAATAATAAATAGTACCTCTTAAATACCTGTAGCAAAACCTTTATAATACATAAAACTTTTAAATGAAACTTTTAGCTTAACATGTTTTTAGTTTTCACCAAGTAAAACTAAACTAAAACTAACAATAATGAAACAACTACTATTATATATACTATATAATATACTATAAAGTCTAAGATTAAATCAAATCAGCTGCCAAAATTAGCACTGCTGCCTTCCCAAGTATAATATTACACCCATCTTCAATGCACCCTTGATGCTCTAAACTATTTAATTCAGCTTGTCATTTTATATCACGGATGTAAACCATCTTTCCATCAATTATTATCATTTGGTGTGTCAGACACTCTGGCAAAAGACAAAAATTGAAGCCAGACTGAAACTGTATAACAAAAGTCTTCCTAATGGTATTATGTATGCTTAATTTTAACTGCACGGTGTTGAAACATGTAGCTAAGCAAATCATGTTGATGCCATGTTTGTATTTTTTAAAATCCAAACACAGCCAGCATATTACTGTGTACAAGCCCACACTCCCAAAATGCAGATGTTCTGACATTTGAAGTTAACAGATGAGCTACCACCTTGCTGCTGACAAATGTAGAACCAAGAGATTAAATAAACCATGACCCCAGCAGCACACAGAGTACAAAACACATTGTTTGTGGTGATCTATAGTCGAACTCTGCTATTCGTCTTTATCATGCTGGGCATTTCAGAACCCTAACATCAGGAAACCGGAAAACAGCAGAAACGGGGAATAGAATATGGTTTTCTGAAATTATAAGGAAATAAAGACTCCTTCTAGCAAACATTAGCTATCTAGGGGTAAATGTATCACGATGCACCGCAATGCAATAATGGGACAATGTGCATCGTTAAGTTGGTATATGCGTTCTGGTTTATTACGCCATCTAATTCAATTCAACTGCAATTGAACACTAGAGGGTGAAGCCATATATCATACTCCCAGTATGATGTTAATACAACCAATATATTCCAGTCTCAGACTACTTAAATTACATTATTATAATAAGGACATCATTATATATAGTACAATATTTTTATTGGTTATTCTTTAAAAATATAAGGCATTTCATTGAATTGCAGAAGATGAATCATTTTTGTGTATTTTATTCCTTTGTTTAAAAAATATGCATTGTTTACACTGCATATAAAAAAGAAATGTCCATTATCAAATATCGTTAATAGAATCAAATCATGAGCAGTGTGTATCTATTACTATCCCTAAGCATTAAACAGAAGTTTCATTTAGACAGCGTGATTAGACTGCAATTTGGCTATACAATCAGACATAAAATTATTGGTACCCTTGGTAAAAATAGATGAAAAATATTGTTGTGGCTATTTAAGATTCATCTCATGCTAAAATTAGTGTCATTGCAATGTCTTGGTGGTTGCACTCATAGATTTTTTTTATTTGTGTAATTAGCAATGAGTTTAACTAGTGTGGGTGACCGAGTCCTTTGTAATTTAATTTTTGTTGGTACACAAGAATAGGCATTTCTGAAGCCAAATGGAAAACAATGGAGTTATCCTTGAAAGATATACCCTTATACAGGCACTGCTAGGTTGTGTAGATAGAGAGAAGGATATACTACAGACGGCAAACCAATGGGTAAATCTCTAATTGAACGTATGGAGAGAGGTGATTAAACTTTTTCAACTCCAAAAAGAGATTAAACTACTAAACTACTTTCATAAAGAGAAAGGACAGTAATTTGAGAGAGCTACCAATTGTTATCCAGGCATTTATTCATTGATGCTTATAACTCTGGAGATATTAAAAGCCTTATAAGCAAGTTATACCATGGCATCATTCTACTGAAAAAGGATTCAACAAACTATGTGAAACAACAGTGGGAAAAGGAACTAAAAACTGAAATAACCGAGGATGTGTGACTGACGGCCTGGAAAACACAGTCATCCACTACATGTTCTCTGATGGACTGGAAGGACTTTTGTTGGAAGAATTTAATTAGGTTTTTCATCACTCCTAAACAGAAATCTAAACAGCTTGGCACTCAACTACAATGTTGGAGCGAATGTGGAACAATCATGGCTGATCATGCACACATTTTTTGGTCTTGTCCCTTCATTCAGTCATTTTGGAAGGATGTGGCCGTGGTTATCATGAGAATCCTGGGGTTTGGCATTAACACAACTTTTATATGCATGTATGTCGGTATCTTTCCAGATGGACTGGAGTAATGATGACATTTATCTCTTAAAGATTTTATTGGCTGCAAGCAAGAAGGCTGTTACCAAATGCTGGCTCCAGAAAAATCCTACTCACTTTTCTCACTACAGTTAAACAATTGCACCTTTTAGAACAGATGACCTTTTCAATTCGACTTCAGAAGGAGCTGGGGGAAAAAAAGATGGAGTAAATGGTGTGTCTATTTAGCCAAAATAAAAGAAAGCCCATACTGACTTTTGATGTAAGCATAGTACACGTAACCACCAAACTCAGCTATCCTGTGACCTCATGTGTGTAATACCTTTTCTTTTTGCCCAATTTGGTTTTTTTAATAATTAATTCTTACTTAATCCAAGATAATCAGCAAAGCAATACTTTTTCTATAACATGCCATCTATATTGCTTACAGAAAGCAGCAAACAGTTTGACATGTTTATAAAACACCAAGATGGTTGCAGTTGGGTTGAGAATAATTTGGTGCATTATTTAAAACTACAAGATTAAAAATATTTAACGACCAATGATCAGACATCTGATCTCTGATGACACCTGCACATTCCATAATAAAGCTTTTATTCATTGATCTCAAATTGTGAGAGAGGTGTTCTGTAGCATGAGGAATTGGCTAAAACTAAGTGTCATGACTTTGACCCCATCCCAAATCTTGAGATGTGAGAGTGTGAAAATCTCCCATCAACAACACAATATCTCAGCCAAAATGAATGCAACTCTGTATGAAAATAAATGTTGTGTTGTTTAAGGTTTTCGTAACTAAACCAGTCCAAATCCTTCCAACTGCTTTGTACTTTTGGCAGTGTCTTTAGCGTTGTTATCTTGCTACATAATTAAGGAACTTCCAATCAGTTTGGTTGCATCTTTCTTTCATTTGACAGGCAATAGTATTGGGTAGACTTCCAAGTTCATTGTAGTGCTGCTAGCATGCATGACATCATCAATGAAGAGCCCTTCCCAAAAGAACCCATGCGAGCCTACGTCATGACATTACCTACATTGTTTCACAGATGAGCTTGTATGTTTGGGATCATGAAAAACATTTATTTCTTTTTCCAAACTTCAGCCCTTGCATCACATTGGTAAGTAGTACATATTTGTCTCATCAGTCCACAAATCTTTGCCCCTAATTTTCTGAAGCTATCTGAACCTGAGCATAGATGTTCAACGCTATGTATTGTTTGAATAATCAATGTAACAGGACAACGCAACAAAACACACTTCACGGTCATATGTTCCAATAGTTTTGCTCACAAGAAAAATGGGTGGGTTCAGATAGAACTGAACTGAACTGTGCATCAGATCCAGATGTAAATACCTGGAAATAAAAGCTGAAAATCTTTTGCCTCATATTCATTGTTTAATGTCAAATGTTTTCAGTCTACAACCAAAATAGAAGGTCTGGCCTCACGATTCCAATGCTTTCAGAGGGGAGAGTATAGTATATTATAGAAAATATTAGTGTGCGTCCTTTTAATTTGGTCAGGTTTTATATTTTAACATTTTTCAGCACTGAATCCTCAGTTGATCATTATACAAACCAGGTAGGTATCTGGCAGCCACTACAATTTTAGTTAATATCTTGCCTAGATAAGTATATGACTATAGGCAGTGGTTTGATGGTCTAGCCAAAAGGTTTATAATAACCTGGCATTTTTGATATTTAGTTACCCAGACGACCAAATGATTTTTTTAAAATTTATTTGACTCTTTCAAATAATGGGGACTTAGTAATGCTATATATATATATATATATACACACACACACATATACATACATATACACACACACACACACACACACACACACACACAAACACGCGCCACATCCATGAAAGGTGATAAGGTGGCTAAGGCTCATCAATGCGCAAGAGCTATTGAATCGTTTGGCCTAAACAGACAGAACGACTGTGGTAAAAGTCACTGAAATGTTTACTGCAAAATGCTTCACAAACACACAAAATAAAGGGCTGGTTAAATGCTGACCAGACAGAGTGTGTGAAAATTGTCAAAAATTAAGGAAGCGTGTTGCCTGGTCTATGGACAGTCAGGTCATGTGCATTGACTAAATCTGATGTTTTTAGTGACTTTACATAAATGATATTAGATGACTATTATTTATTTTTGGACACTTACATTTTTTGTATTTGATGTAAATCATAGCTTCTTAAATGCATTGTTTGTAATGCCTTAAGAGTATTGCACATAATTTTTTTTTTATACCTGGTATAATGACAATAACGATATTCTGATATAATTGGTACAGTTAACATGATTGTACTGCAAGTGTTGAATAGAGTGCAAGTTATGAACACTTGGATTGGGTGGTATGAGACTATTCAGGGATACTTTGGTGTTCAAACATGGTGAGTGCATTTTAAAAATGCTTCACATACTGTTTTTACCTACTTAAATCCCTGCTGGAGTAGACAAGTCAGCAGTCTTCAGACAAGGACGCTTATGTACACAAAATGGTCTCTCACATGGGCCTGAGATGTTTCATGGTTTTGCCTTGTAACCTCCATTTCATTTGTTAATAAATATCCATTCTTGCATTTCAGGCTTGCAGCACATTCCAAAAAGAGCTCTTGTAGTTTCAAATCTAAACAATCTTTAAGAACACGAAGGCAACGTTCTATCAAACAACAGACTATTTTGCATCCCTAAGTATTACAAAGCTTTTACAATTTCTAGACAAATATTTTCTGAAGGTTGCATCAAAGGTTGTTGTGAGTCACTGGCAAGAAGATGTCCTCATTGTCATAAATGTCTGGATGTTAGTTTATAAAGTATAATCCATACACTAAGTAACACGGATGCGGGAGGAAGCATCAATTTAAAAAAAATTCCCTTTGCCAAATACAGGATGCAGGTTGGGACTTCCTTATAGGAAATACTGCATGTTGGGCTCCCTTTACCCAAACCATTTTCCTCAACGAGGTACACTGTGACAATGACCCAGACAGCATTAAAAAAGTGGAGAAACCTCATATTACAATACTTAGAACCTTAAACTTCATATGCAAGTAATGGACAACTCTCCATAAACAGAAACTCTCCCCCAACAAAAACCTCCTTAAAGTGAGTGCTCTGGAGAGTGAAGACATATTAAATAACATTTCCTGTGCTCACTGCGACGCATGGGAAAGAGGAGTAAGGAAGACCTTTGTTTGGGAATGACCTGAGTATGCTCATTATTGTTTCAAAGCTCTACATCCTCCTGCACAGCAGCTGTTCTGGTACAGAAATGAAGGATGTGGAGCAAGAGATCCAAAAATGTTTTCCTGTTTTCATAACCCACAGGGTCTCTAGTGATTAAAATCATTGACATGGGTCAATGATGAAGATGGGTTTTTGGAGAAAAAAAAAAAAAAAAACCTTTATGGCAGTAATAGAATAACTTTTGAATTAAAGCACCCCAGGACATCAAACAGCAATCTCTATATATAGTTAAGCCATACAGTCCCACAATACCCAGGAACAGCTATGCACGGTTTTGTATTTTAAATGTGAAGAGCTACTAGCATTTGTCATGACAGTAGTAGAACAGAGGTAAACTCATCCTGATCCATCTGATCCAGATCAGATGGGCGACTGTTACACTGCTACATAATGTATGAATTGGAATTATTCCTCACGGTTCAGGTTC
The DNA here is from genome assembly GCA_034779995.1 of Parotocinclus haroldoi. Classification (NCBI taxonomy): domain Eukaryota; kingdom Metazoa; phylum Chordata; class Actinopteri; order Siluriformes; family Loricariidae; genus Parotocinclus; species Parotocinclus haroldoi. The sequence goes on from JAUZST010016773.1 coordinate 19,174, forward strand.
CTCCAGCAGCACAGGGCAGCGGCAAGTTTTTTTTGGTTTTTTTTTTTTTTTTTTTTTCCTCAAAACAGATTGGCAAAGCTGTATCTCACAGCAGGGGATAGTAATCGGGGCTCTCCGAAGGAGCAGGAAGGAAATAAACCCCGTCATAATTTCAATGCCCCAGCTGTGCTGTGTGTTGACTTGCTCTGTCTCAAACAGTCATTACACATTTGTTCACAAGGTAGAAGGCAGGAGAAATAATTAGATCACTGGGCCTGAGAGGCCTGCACTGCTCTGTAATGTGAAAATGTATATACGGTATGTCCCATGTTGTGAAGTTCCCTTTAAAAGTGAACAACATGTTTAGCTGTTTAAATTGAATGTATGAAATATGTTGGAATTGAACATCCCAAGAGTAATCAAGGACACAATTTCAAAACATGCCATCAGCCAACAACACACAGACGTATACAATGCATTCAGACAGTCTTCAGAACCTTTTAGTAATTTTGAGAAATTGAGGAAGGAGTGCAAGCGTTTTTTGTACTTACAAATTATGCAGACCACTACAGTATGCACTGCATGCAACTTTCAGTGCAGAAGAAATGTCTTTTGAGCCTACCCCAGATCCATTCCTCCACACAATCATGTCTCTGAGCTCTACTGGCGGTTCTTTCATCCTCACGGCTAGGATTTTGCTCTCATATGCATTGTTAGCTGTGAAACTTTAGACAGATTTAGGTAATTTCTAAATCATGGCCTGATTGTACCCCATGTGGACCCCAGTCAAGGTGTAGAAACATCTAAAAAAAATAGAAAAATATCTTCAATTATGTTTTCCGCCATCACATTATGGGGTCTGAGGGCAGATTTTTTTTATTTTTTTTATTTTAGCAAGCCCTCAACGTTGTGAATGAACAAAATGTGAAAAAAATGAAAGGGTCTGATGACTTTGCAAATGCTATTTTGGAACAGTATCAAATCAATGTATACCTAGTTGAAAGAACTGTCCATTAAGCAAAATATTTGTTAGTACACCAAAATATATCAAAGCAGCTATAAAAAAGCGTGACGAATTATATTTTTTTTTTAACAAAATTTCTCTCCCCTACACATTGAGCTTGTTTTTAGACTTCAGTAATAGTCTATCCAGATCCCCCAGTAACTCTGGTGTAACCTCATTTCACCACAACCCACTGACTTTCACTAACATTTATATTGTGTGACCATGATAACCACATAAAAAACAACTATTCCTCACCATTCTTACAATACACTCCTTATGTTACACAGATGCCCCTTCTAATTATTGAGTGCTGCTCTTTAAGCATACATTTCAGATTCTCCTCAGAAAACCGAGGCAGTAGGTTGGGTTTTACTGAATACATCAGTGAATTTATCATACAAGTTAGTACATCAACCTTCTACTCTTAAACAGAATTTGTTTGGGAACTTTTATTGAGAAGTTAGCTGGCTAAAACAGAGCCATGACCTCATCTTCCATCAGTCACCTTGAGGAGAGTCCCATTAGGAAAAACTAAGGCTGTTATAACAGCAAATTTTGGGTATCTATTAATGTTTGTCTATATAGTGTAACCACAGACAGGATTAACCATGTTTATTTTTTGGTTTTGTCTCATGGAAGTCAAAGTTGCAGTTGCATACAGGAAACGTCAGGTGATTAGACCATGGAAAAGCATTCTTCCTGCAACACAACACAATCACCTTCCAAATAGCAGGTGGCATCTCACTGTAGAAATGAAAATGTAGTCAACCTGAAAAGCACCATTTTTTGCAAATCTCGGTGATCTTTTAAGTCTTCTCTAATCATCTTTTTCACTGTTTAGAAGGAAGAAACATTTGTGTACTCTTCCAGGAAGGTTTATTATAGGTCTGGTTATTTAAACTTTAATTACTGTCCACAGGGGTGCCAATCAACAAAGATCATCCCAAAAGCAAGGTGTGCAACAATTCCTGAAGTCAAAATGAAAACCAGGACACCTAAGCAACTCCAGGCATCTCTTACATTGGCTAATGGTTTTATAAGTCATCATTAGAAAAACACTGAATAACATTGAACACTGCTTCCTGTCTACTAAAGGAACTTTTTGAGAAAATGTTTTGTGAATGGATAAGACAAAAATACATTTTTTTACAGAAAATATTAAGGCATCACTTCGTGAACCTCGTCAACTCTATTCAAGTATTACGTATTCCTCCCTGTTCTGAGGTGAATCAATTGAGTTTGTGCTGTGCTACTTTAACATATGCCACTCAAGACTGATTAAAATAACTAAACTCTCAGATTAGTGTAGGAAGTAAGTGGTACAAACTACTCTAATCAATTAATTTGATAATAAGCTTCTTTAATTTGATAGCAGAAATTCCCTAGTTTCTAAAGTCCTATTTCATGAACGTAAACACATGCTGTCATATACAAAATACTTTAAGGACAAATTAGTCATAACACAACAGCTGAAGGCTACCAGACAAAATTACATATTAACTGAAAGATATAATTTAAGAAATACAGCGTAAACGAAAAGGTCATTGCTCAGCAAGGAAAAGGAAGTCTTACCAAGCTGTTGTTATTGTACACATCGTCTTTACTGAGGGAGTCAAAGCTTCTGAAAAAGAACAAAAGCACACAAATCATTTAAGATTAACAAATAAAGCACACAATTATACACTGGCCCAGGCAACGCTTACCGCTTTACCTGATTTGACCAAAAAGTCTTCTAGACCACCTATAAATTAGGCACCTGCCACTTTATATTAAGGTGTTAAAAGGTCAACCAAAAGCTCATAAATGCATTGCTTGCTTAAAGAATTATAAAATGCTAAACTATATTTTAGTACATGGAACATTGGGATTTATTTGGCTTATAAGGCAATAAAAAAGGTTAAATAAAAAAAATAAAAAAAAAAAGATGTACACTACTTTGTATGTTTAGCTACAGTACCTCACAAAAGTTTTTACCTTTTATTATATATTTTTATAGGACAACACTGAAAATATGATCAAGACTTGTATCAAGACTTTTATACATTGTAAATTAGTCAGTCTACAGCTTGCATATTAGTGTAAATGTGCTGTGCCCTCAAAATACCTAAAAATATATATTGTCTACTGCTGGCAACAAAAGTGAAAACCCCCTAAGTGAAAATGGATAAGTTATGCCCAATTAGCAATTTTCCCTCTGTGATATCATGTGACTAGTGTTACAGGTCTCAGGTGTGAATGGGGAGCAGGTGTGTTCAATTTGGTGTTATCGCCCTCACGCTTCCTCATATTGGTCACTGGAACTTCAACATGGCACCTCATGATAAAGAGCTCAGAGTATCTGGAAAAAAAATAGATACTGCTCTACATAAAGATGGCCTAGGTTTAAAGAAGCTTGCCACCACCCTGAAAGTGAGCTGCAGCACAGTGGCCAAGACCATACAGGGTTTTAACAGGACAGTGGCTTTTGAAAATGGACATAAGAGTGCTGCCAGCATTTCTGCAGAGGTTAAAGGGTTGGGGGGGGGGGTTTCGGCCTGTCAGTGCTCAGATCATATGCACTGTATCAATTTTTTCTGCATGGCTGTCCTCCTAGAAGGAAGCCTCTTCTAAAGATGATTCACAAACAGTTTGGCTGTGAGGTGCTACAGTTCATTTAATGAACTCCATCTCAAATTCAAGTCAAGTCAAATTTTATTTCTATAGAGCTTTTTTACAATGGAGCATTGTCTCAAAGCAGCTTCACAATATTATATTCTCTTAAAAGGCCAATCCCAAGCATAGGGTGGCAGTGGAGAAGAAAAACTCCCTGAATGTAGAAGAAAGAAACCTTGGGAGGACCAATACTCAAAAAGGAACCCATCCTCCTTGGGTGATGCCTGAATGAGTTATGGCAGTGCTGGAAAATAATTGTGGCCACAGATAATATCAACACTTTGGGCACAATTGTTACTTTGTGGTGTACACAGTATTGTTGCCAGTGGTTTAGACATTAAATGGCTGTAGGTTGAGTTATTTTGAGGGCACAGCAGATTTACACTGCTATACAAGCTGTATATGCACACAAATTGTTAATTTTATCAGGTAAACAATCCACATAAATGCACTTTGAATATATTACATTGCAGACCCAATTCCACTAGTTGAGAGGGATTACTGGCAAAGAGATCAAAAGCTGTTTTATCAACCAAGTGAACATGAGAATTACCCACATTGGTTTTAGTTGCACCTTCTATAGTACATATGTAACTATGCAAATGGAAGTTTACAGTTGATGTAAAGTTCCAGATCTCCTGTAATTATTACAAATAACATTCATTATATAGCTTACATTTTTACCGTTTAACATAGTTGCACCCCCAGTACACCCACTATGGGAACTGGTGCAAGTAATTGTATAGCATTGCATAGAGAGAAGATACATTAAGGAACAACGACAACTTACCAATGATATACTGCTCACAAAAAATAGAGGATATTTAAAAAATTAAATATCCCAGAATTAAATATCCCATAGTTTTCGTGAGCATGGTAATTGACTATGAATCTAAATTGAAACCCAAAGATAGACCACAGAAATTGTGCTCATATAGCTACAAGCACAATGCATACCATTATCCTACAAAAGTGTTGCTGAATTACTGAGCATGACCCACTACTGAATAACACCCCAAATAATAAAGGTGCCTTTTCTGCAATGGACGGGATGTAGTGTGCCACATTTTACACAGAAGCAGATGGCTATCATTCAGTAACTTTAACGGACTGCCGATTAAGATTATGTCTTGGAATATAGGTTACTATGCCATTAAGAGAGACATCCCAGCAATTCTGTTTCACCTAAAACACTGTAAAAAAAAAACCACAACATGAAATATTCTGCCACTCTCGTGCTTTGCTGAGCATGGTCCACCACTAAACATTGTCTGATGGGCCTACACTGGTCCCTTTTAATCAGCGGATAGGGCAGATGGATACAGTATTGAACAGGAGCACACAAGCAACAGTGAATTTCATAAACTGGGTTACATGTAAACAAATGGGTATGTCATTAACCGATTGGCACTACCAATTCTGTTCCACCTGATGTACAAATGAATGGCATACCTTTAGAAGTCATGTCAATAATATATAAACAGCTGCAATTGTTTATGCAAACTAACAAACATGAGACCCATCATTTATAGGTAGAAAAACTCAAACTTCAGAAAAAGCAGCTTTACCATGGGTTTTACATTAAAGCTGCACATATGGAAAAGCCCGTTCAGTGTACAAAGCGCAGTACCTACAAAGTTTATTAACATAGCATTTTTATTACACGTGGTTACAACTATTAAAAGTGTACACTTTAGTACACTTTACACTTCAGTACAATACTTACATGAGGTCCGGTCTGAACTTGTGGATGAGCGCGCAAAAGGCCAGTCCGTCTCTGAACGAGGTGGTCATGTTGACTATAGAAACATCTCTATAACCGTCACATTGGATTTTGCACCATTGCTGCAGCGCCTTGATGGCCGCCATCCTCCCTTAGTGCTGCCTCACACTGAAGTCGCTCGGGTTTGTCTCACCACTCGTTACTGAGATGGGAAAATCCCCATGAATAAGGTCAGACCACCTTAACAATGGAGTCTGTTCGTACCGTAGCGTGAAACCCGTAGAGGCCACTGTTACATCAAGAACCAGCACCAAACAATAAAAGGTTAGGAGGACCTGAAGAAAACACCAAGCGCCTGAATGAAAGCTGATGCTGGGAGGTGGAGTTCCTATTTATAGTTTGGTCAACTTGAATTGCCTCGATCGTATTATTTTAAAAACACAATTCGCATTACAAAAGTAAAATTCTATCGTTTCACAAAAAAATAAACTTTAAACTATTTACAACGAGTTGCTAATGTAGTTATACTACTGAAAAAAAAACAGACCAGCGTGATGCTGGACTTGGTGGTGACCAGTGTTTGCTGTGTTTTTGCTGGGGATGCTGGTCTTCGCTGCATGCTGGTGACCAGCACATACTGGTCTTTGCTGGATATTGGATGGTTGTGACAAGTGCATGCTGGTCTTTTCTGAGTATGTTGGTAACTAACACATGCTGGTTGAACAGTGAAACCAGCAAGATCATACTGGGCAACCAGATTTGCCAGCAAGGTAATGCCGGTCAACCAGCACACCAGCTTAAATCAGCATGGATCTGATGCTTTTTCAGCATGGTAGCACTACCACTAACAGCCACATCTTTTAGGATTACAGGGGCCAAAATGTTTAACAGCCTCCCTAGTTAGGTTAAGGTTTGTGAATCTAAGGCAATTTTTAAAGATAGGGTTAAAACTTCTTCATTCCAACAGATGGCCCAACAAGATGAAAATATATTAATTTACGATTAATTAACATTTTAGTTTGGGAGTAAAATTCTTTTTATTTTGGGATATCATCCATTTGGTTTCTATGTTGTCAGTTGTCAATATATTTTGGGCCACAGTAGAAACAAGTGTTTTTTCACGTTTTTGTGTGTTACCCAGTGTATTTATTGCATTTGTAATGTAATTTATATTTACATTGATAAAGAAAATAAATTCATCATCATCATCAGTCAACCAGCTTGCCAGCAGGACCGTGCAAGTACTTTAGCTTAAGAAATGTAAACCAGAAATGTAATGATCAGCTGGCTGGCATGCCAACATTGAACATATGCTGGACTGGTTTTATTCAAACGATTGAAGGATAAACTTTGTTAAAATGTAACTCTTCAGCAGCTCATATTGTTAAGATTTCACTAAAACGTTATCAAAATTCTTTATTCTTCAAGTTTTATGCTTTAATTTTGAGGCTGGTTAGAGAAATATGTAAAATATTGCTTGTTTGATTTGTACTTGCATTTAATAATTGATCAATAGTAGTTTAATATTTTATGTGAAAGAGCGTTTTATTTTTTTATACTTATTTGATTCTTGATGAGACTTTTAATATTGTTGCTGGAATAGCAAGGCCTGAGACATTTGTGTTTTGTGTATGTTTGGTGATTTTAAATCTTATTATTTTATAGCTCCATACCATATGCTCAAAGTTTTTGCATTGATCTTGATTATTTGAATTCAAACGAGCAAAGCTCCCTGCTATGTTTAACATTGATTGATTATTTAAATGTATGTGTCATACGTGCACTTCTTTTGTTTCTTTATGTATTTATTTATTTATATATTTATCATTTCCCAAACTGAAGGCCTAAGTCCATTGCAACTTTTAACAGGTTTTTATGTAATATTGTTTCTTTTCATAGCCATAGAAAAAGAAATCCAAAACTCAATGCCATAAAAAAGGAATTATTTTACTACTTATACATTTACATTTACAGTATTTAGTAGCTATAGCTTTATCCAGAGCAACTTACAACTAATACAATCTTACAGTCCAAGCAATTGTTAGATAAGGGCCCAATGGTTGCAGCTTGGTGGAGGTCTACTCTCTCATCATAAATCAAATTCCATTTAAAACTTATGACACTATGCTGGAATGAATCTAACATGTAAAAGTGACATCTTTGCAGATGCACTCTAGACCAGAAGAGGGTGTTCTCACATAATGCCTGAGACAGATATGTCCCCAGTGCTTCTTAACTGTCACTCAAGCTGCCCTGATAAGAGTTCTGCACCTGAAAGTTATCCTTTAAATATCTTGCACAAGGTTCTGACAAATATGGTTACATTGGTTTTGTGAATCCAAAAGAATCATACTCATAATGAGGATTACACTTTATATCACAAAATAAAAAGCATAAAATGTGTTTTAAATTAAACTGCCACCATTTATATACAACTCTACCATCACCCAATGTACTCACAATAAGGAAATACAAGAAAACCCTTTTTTTTGTTAAAGTGTATACAAGTGAAGACAATAAATTATCACAGTCAGCACCTCTGGCATGTAAGTGGGAGGAAAAAAGCATGTTTACAAATGTAATCTTCATAAAGCACATCTGTAAAGATGCAGTTATTTGGCAACTATCTTAACTCCCAGAGTTCATTAACAGGGTGAGTGTTGCGTTTACATTTTTTAAATCCATTACTCACTAAATTCCATAATTTTTTCAACATTTACTATAAAATTGGCTTGGTGGTAATGATTTTGGCCAACTGTAGTTGATGTAAATTTCAAAATGAATTTACTTATCATAGGCTCTGTTATAAAACTCTGTATCCTTAAACTCCTTAGTTCATTAAACTTATAATGGATTTGTCAGAACATATCCATATCAAAAATAAGAAAGCACCTGTAGAATACAACTAAGTTAATCCACATAATGCCTTATACAGTGTGTATTTTAATTCAATTTTCACATTGAATCAATGTAATGTGACAAATACTTGATATATCTATATGCTTTTTGCTGTGAGGAACTCAGCTATACAAATTTTTCAGCCATTCCTATTGTGTTTGCTTAGAGCTTGTGGCAGCTTGCAGACTTCCTCTGTCACTCCAGTTAGTGAAACAGGATAGCTGAGTAAAGGTGTGGTAACTGATGAGATCATAGCTGATTTCCTCTTCAGATAAAACTTTAAGCATTTGTTATTAATTGGCTCAAAAATGTTCTTCCCCAAAAGAGACTGGATTGTGTACAGTAAACCAAACAATCTGATATTAGGAATGTACACAAATGTACATTTTGAGACATTATACAAAAAGCCCAACATGTTATACACACTTCTAAATTCACTCGTACTTTAAAAAAAGATTTTAACAAAACCTGCAGGTAATTGCATCTATCACATGACCAAAACAACCGGGCATAACAAAATGAATACAATAATATTACAAATATTAGGGCTCACCAAAATGAGGGGATATTACAAAATTAATATTAAAAGGATGCCACAAGAGCTGCTGGACAATCTGATCCTATCCATGCCCCATCACTGTGTGTTTTGGCAGTCTTGGGTGACCATACACCCTACAGAACAGTCAATGTGTGGCACTCTCATCCAGTTTGACATGCTTCTGTTCACCCTCATCAATATGCCATTGCTACTCAGTCACAATAATTGAGTTTGCAACTAATTTCTGGAATCAAACAACTTTAATTACTTTTAATTTGCCTTTAGTCGCTTCATATTCATTTAGAAATTTCCCCTAAGTTTTGTGAGCAGGTACTATTCAGTACAACGCTGTGAGGTTTGAGTCTTTGCGTGGACAGCGTTGCTTAGAAAAAAATGTAAGTAAACCTGGTATGTCATAAATACAGCTACTTTCAAATATAATAACATTAACATAATGTTTGTGAGCAGTATAGTATGTCGGCATGCATATTTAAGGAATTTGTAACAGTTCTCTTTGGCATTTCTTTGTAGTTTTGTCCAAGGTTTATCAGTGCTAATCGATTATAATATTGCCCTGGCTGTCTGGAGCAACTAAGATAAGTGAAAACAACATCGCTTTTAAATCACTCTCTGCATTCCCACAAACAAATTGAGCGCTTTAGCAAATGAATACTGTTTATTTGGGAATTAATAAACTGGGGTGTTGGTGTACTAAATATTCTCTAACAGCTATTAAGAAGATGTCCAAGTTGTCAATGTTAAAAATAATCAGAATTAAAAATAATAATAATGCAAAATGAGTTATTGATGCATCTATCTTTTTTCTTTTTATAATCTGTATAACGACCTTGTATTTTAAACTGACAATAAATAAAATAGCATTGTATAGGAATACAGATCTTCTTGTTCATTTCTTCTCGCCATTTGTGCATCAGTCACTTTCAGAGACATGTGCTTTCAACCTCTCCTGGCTGCCTTTGGCCACGGTGCTCTGGATCTCGGCCTCATAATCCCTGGCCTTGGCCCTCAGTTTGGCGATGCTGCAATAGCGAAAGTCATCTGTGTTGGTTTCTCCTGACCCTGCCTGCTCTCTGGAGTCCCGATGCAAGCCATGCTCTAGGGTTTTTTCCCGCTTCCGGTCCCAGCATGGTAAGTGACCTTTTTCTGGCTGTGTGGTCATCTTGGATTGGACAGGCTGATTTCCAGTCTGGCCATGAAGCTTTATTTGCCTGCGCATTTTAGCTCTTCGGTTCTGGAACCACACCTATGTCACATGGACACAAGCATTGAGAAGGTGCAGCAATGAATGATTTAAAGGGTGTCTTTGAGGGTGGACTAAAACCCCAAATGTTTGTCAGCAGCCTTCTCAAATTCTTTGTTGTCTCATGTTTATTCAGGAGTCCCACTTCAGTACACAGTGATTCTGGTTTACAATAGCCTTCTGATAAAAACTATTTCCTTTATTTTTACATCTACAATACCATATTCTTACTGCAAATAAGTCTCCATGGGACCTACAAAGGTTTATAAGAGTCAGCCAAAGGGAAAACAGAGACTTAATGCTTCAGTTAGCTTAGCAACTATCTTAGCTCCCAGAGTTAATAAACAGGGTGAGAGTTCCTTTTACTTTTTCTTTCATTCCATTACTTACTAAATTCCATGAGATCTTTCAATATATATATAATTTTGCTTTGTGCTAATGATTTTGGCCAGTTGTAGGTGATCAGAAAGCACCTGTAGAATACAACTAAGTTAATCCACATAATGCCTTATACAGTGTAATTACCTGCGGATTAATTCAATTTTCATTATTCCTTATGTGAAGAATTTTCTCAAGAGCCAAGTTACCACTGCGCTAAATCTGAAATAATGTTAAATATTACTCAACCATCTATAACAGGGGTGTCCAAGAAGAATCTGCGTAAATCTTGTCTACCACAAAATCTACAAAAGAAGTGTCTATAAAGAAGTCACACCTTTACATCAATGTAATGTGGTTAAAACCTGATACACACACACACACACAATATGTTCAATATTTTAGCTTTAGATTTTCTGAGGTCCTGAGGTCCCAGTGCCCTACACTGTTTTCCCAACATCTAGTCCCTCCACTCACCCTCTGGTTTTCAGGAAGAGGAAATATGAACATGGTTATGGCATGAGTCTACAGTACTGGAACAAGAATATCCAGCATATACAGTGTAATGCAGAGAGACTGAAATGTCAAGTCAACTCCAAAATTATTGACACTCTTGGGTAAGAAGACTGTAACATTTTTTGTTTTCTTAACTGAAAATATGAGACAGGTCTAGATGGTTACATATATATATCCTTTATAACACAGAGCACACCTGTAAAAATGCCCTGGACAGGGGGCACTGTTGAAGTGCCAGATTAGAAAGGCCCCATACCCCCATCTGGCACAGGCACAAAAATCATGCCAGTAACATTTATGGCTCAGCCTGGGTGGGAAAGCAAATTGGTACCCCCTGAATGCCTTATAATAAAATTAAATTGTTCTTAACAAATCCACATCTGTTATTGCACTTGAGTGCTAGTTTTCCCAAAAAGAGTTGTATTTAGTCTAATACCATAGGTCCAAGGTCAGGTGAAACTTCCAATAGAACGCTGAGTGCATAGTAAGTGGTTATGTGAAAGTCACACCCTCTGATTTGAAGACCTATTGAAACTGAATTCTGTAACCTCCAATTCACCCTTTTGTAAATCCAATTAAATGTGCACAGGGGCAAAAGGCACTTGCACCATCTCTCACTACAACTGTTTGTTTAGCATTTTCAGACCTTATTTTGACAGCCGTGTTCTTATATAATAAAAGCAACACTTATTCTAAGGTTCATATATATTCCCATATAGATGAATGACTGAGGAAACAAACCTTTTAATTTTTCTAAAAGCGAAACAGCAAGTCAGTGATGACTGCTAAATAGTTCTTAAACGCTTATATAAACAAATGTAATTTTTTAATTGGTGCACGCTTCACTTACTTTTGCTGACATGAGTTTGTCAAACAGTTGCATCTTGATTAGTGTTTATTAGCTTAGAGTTGGTAAGGGTGTCGATAGTTCTGAAGTTGACTGTATCCTTATTGCACAGAATCATAAATAATCAAGAGCAAAGACAAAGGAGCAAGAGGTTATACCTGTACCCTAGCCTCAATCAAGTCCAGTCTGAGTGCCAGGGCCTCGCGCATGAACACGTCGGGGTAGTGCGTGCTCTCGAAGGCCTTCTCTAGCTCCTCCAGCTGCCAGTTGCTGTAGTTGGCGCGAGCACGCCGCTGCTTGGCAGGTCGTGGCTCATCTGGAATCATGTGGCCAATTAGGTCTATGCCAGCGACTGACAGGGGTAACTAACAGCTCTGGATTGGCTAATTAGTGCTGCATTCATTAAGCCCTCTCTGGCGCAGTCACGTAATTGATTGTTAGTTACAATCTGTTAGCTGATCCTTTGTAAACATTCAGTTCCATTAAATGCCAAGGCTGGCTATCATCAGTAAATAGGTCATCATTCAGAAATTATTTCTCATACTGTACATTACATGTATGTTATTGCAAATATATTATATAAATAAATTAGGCAGGCACTTATTTTGCACCTTCAAAAGCCAAGGGAAAATACAGTCTTCAAACATGTACACTCCTAAAACGCTGGCTTATTTACACATTCTAATTGCTGCATTAAGCCCATCGTGGCATGTTATGAGGTTTTTATTTTCTATTAAGTCAGCTTTTAAGTAAGTATCCCAACCTTTTTTTCTTCACTGGAGTGTGCACTCGATTGCTGTTGGAACATCAGTATATATGAACTACATATACACAGCCATTTAAATTTAGATTTTGTACAGTGATTTCTTCCCACATTCAAAGGCATACGTTTATTGCTGTCTCTAAAGAGTTCCAGCAGTGTGAATATACCCTCTGATTGCCCTCTTTGCCCTGATTAATTGTCGCCCTGCCTAGGGTTGGCTCCCACCTTGTGGGCTGTGCTGCCAGCTAGGCCCCATCTTCACTCTGACCCTGAATTAGATTAAGTGAGTATGTATGAGTATATATGTGCTTATATACAATAAGTAGACCAGTAGATTTTTTGTGTTTTAGAAATGGTATAACATTGGTCTGGAGACAAAATTTTCAAACATGGATTCATAACTCCATAATACTCTTTTCCACTAATCTTCATTCCGATTTTTGTTGGCTTTAACATCTTAGTCTTTTCACCCTCTTTCATTCTCAAATGTTTTGATTGCAACCCCTACAAAAAAATTCCTGATCAAGCTTATTTGGACTGCAGAACTTTCAATTTGGTACCCCAATGACTGAATGAGCTGCCAGATGCTGATATTGCTCAAGTGTAAGTTCTTTAATACTGTATACAAATATCCTGTACTATGTGGTTGTATTCTAATTATAAGACAGAGAAATAATTAGACATGGTCATTGTACTATAGTATATGTAATCTAATGGTGGTCTAAGACGTTAGTACAGTACTCTATATACAGTATATTTCTTCCCATAACATATTCATACAGGCATAAGTTAAACTTAACCAACACCTTTTCTAAACTTAACAGCCTTTTCTGACAGGTCTATTTAGTTTAGTTTTGTTTTGCTGTACTAATTTGAAGTCCATAATCATAAAAATGTTGGATTATACCTATATATACACACTAATGCATATACATTACAATCAATTATACAGCATATTGACAAAGTGCTGAGTTATATCTAACCCAAATTTAAATATACACTACTCCTAAAAATTAGGGGATATTTCACTTTGAAATTAATATTTAAGCCTGGATTTTTAGGAGTGCATTTTTAAACTAAATGCTGTTGTAAAAATTAACATTTTTAACAATAATATATTAGTATTATATCAATAACATTTAGTGATGTTTTAGTAATCGTGATATTTAGTAATAATGATATTTAATGCAAAAAAATCGTAGTAAAACAGTGAAACCTCAGAATGTATTATTTAGTCAGACAATCAAAGTTAGATATTTGTTTGAATTTGGAGGCAAAACATTTTCAAACAGACCACTTCAGGTCCAAATTAGTCTAAAAAGGAAATGTTTCAAATTCTGAGGTTTCACTGTAATGACCTGTCTTAGTATTTTTAAATGTGTTTTGTCATTAGGCGGTTCCACTAAATCAGATATTGCACCCTATTTGTGAATATTTTTTTAAAAAAAATCAGTGTAGACTGTGTAAATCTGAATCCAATCACAATGAACCAAGAGACATGGTCTGACATATTGACATTCTTCTTACCAACATCATTGGAAAATTGGACCATAGCAGATGCCTGCGAGGCCAGCAGAAGAGCTTGTTTGCACGGCTCAGGCTGTAGGTAGGTGCGCAGCAGTTCGTAGCTGAGCAGCGGGGCTGGGATCATGAGTTGAGGAGGGCTCAGCCAACTGGGGAAGGCCGGAAAAAAGTGAGCTGTTGGAGAGCGCAGGACACCAGGGCTCAGAGAGGAGAGGAGCTGCCCAGAGCCGAACATGGTTAATATCCAGACTTTGATGGTGCAGTCCTGGATCACAGCCCAGAATAGGCAGGAGAGTCAGAAACTGTAAGAGCTATAGCTCAAATTAGATGGGCTAAACAAACCTGATCGCATGCATGACCAATCCTATCCAGATGTCCAGTTCAGGTTTTTTAAGGTTCAAATCATATTCAAATATGAGCTACAATATGACTCTTGATTAGTTTGGTCTCTGAAAAAATCCTTACTGCACTTCAGGAGTCTTACAGGTGAACAGATTTAGAGAAGACCTGTGCTTTTCTCCAGACTAAAGAAAAGTCACCTACTTTAAGAATTACTTTCATAGGTGCCCCACCTTCTTGCTTGATCACATGACCTACCTGTGACCACTAATCCATCTTGAACAGGGCTGAGTTTCAAGGAAAACATCCAATCATGAGGATGGTAGTTCAGATCACGCTTCATTTGAAAGCAGACTCTTAGAACATCACTCTTTATCAGTGGTTCACCATGACACCTAATTCTTTCATGTCTCCACTGACAAACCAGACACAAGGCAAGTGATGACAAAAGGTCAAAGTAAACTTCTGTTCTTAATGTCTTTTCAATTTGTGTAAAAAGCCACTGAATAGATTTTTCTGCTCTTTTAGCATACTCACTATTACAATCTCTAAACAGTTACTATACTAAGTATTGAGGACTGAGCTAAACTACTTCACAAATCAGAACGAGGGGTTCACAGCTGTAAAGGATTCAAGTAAGGACTTCCCCCTTAGACTCAGAGCTTGAGATAAAATCTTCCACGAGAGTACAAACAAACAGCCTCTGTTTACACAGTAAACACATCACACTAATTGGCCCACATAACTGACATTCATTTACTAGCCCATTTACTGCATATGGCTGTTTGCATCATACTCATTTGCTTCTCTATACACGTGCAAAAAAAAAAACGAGAGACTACCCTCAGGGAAAGTGCTGATGAGTTGCCATAATCCAATGTGACTCAAAAATGAAATTTGCAAAGCTGACTGTGACAAAAATGCAGAATTTGCCAGAGTAGTTGGGAATACTGTCACTGGATTAACATGATAAAAAATGACTGATTTGATCCATGAACTGTCATGATAAGATTGTTATCTCAATATCTCACCTGTACTAACAAGAAGAATTGTTGAGGAATGAGCAGACCATAGGAACGGGTTCACTAACAATTTCTGTCTGTCACATATCTAGTCCTCTGAAAAGCAATGTTTCACAGATATGCCTGGACTTAATACTGATGCAGAATTCTAAACTTATTTATTAACATCAGTGATAAAATTCCACTAATAGCACTACAAATGCTTCCTGAACACTTTTTGAAGTATTTTATATATTGTTTAGGTATTTTGAGCACGGAATCTGTGTATATGTATTATGTTATTTGAATAATATTAGTACACTTCCTTCACATTAATGTGACTGCTGGACTGAACATAGCCTGCCAACCAAAAATGTCCGGCCACCAGCATCCTGCAGGCAGTGTTCTTTGAACACTGATGAAGCATTCGAGGATGACTAAAACAAAATCTGCAGCAACAGACAAGCTACTGTATCTGACTTTACATCTACAAGGTGGAGCAATAATGTCTAATAGAGTGCACAGTGAGTGAGCACAGTGTTTAAAAGCTCCTGCAGCACTACTGTATATGATCGACTAATATTATAAAAACACACACCACTGCACTGCACTGCGCTACCCAAATAGTACCTGAGCTGATCTGTGCTTATATTGAGTGTGTGAAAACTGGACCCACAGTAAACCCTAATAAACATTGGGAGGATGTGAAAACTCCACACAGGTAGAATCAGAGGTTGGAAATGACTAAAGATCTTTGGGGTTGTGATGTTTCTGAAACACATTCAGAATTAAATGGCCTAGTAAAGAACTTGTCAACAGTTAAATCAGAACAACATGGTTCAAGATTAAAAGGCTGGATTCGCTGTTTCCAACCAACACAACCAATATTTCCAACTTCTTGCTGCAGGTTGGCAACCTTTGTTTCAGCACTGACATTGATCGATTATTCATGAAATTTAGTTTTGTACAGTTTTTAAAATGCAGTGTTAATCCAGAAGACTGACCACCCTTCGGCTCTTATTAGCTATGAAGTGCACAATATATACATTGTGTGTGTAATGCAACTCATGCTTTTTTACTATCGTTTGTCAATGGGCTAGCCATGCTAAATACTCAATAACACTGTATAATAGCTCTATAAGTAATTTGTTCCAGGGCAGATTATTTGTGCCTCTTCATATGAGACTCAGACAGGTTAAACATTTGATGAAAGAAAAGAATAAAGCATATTAGAGTTTTTCCTTTTGAGAAAGATGTTTTCAAGAATTGTTGATTCCAAGATTAAGGAAGATATTTTTGTTCTACACATCTATAGCCTAAATCTCCATAAGTAAATACATTATTTATTACAAATATGTAACAATTCTCAGAAATAAAAAAGACATACTGTAGGTGTCCTCGTTTCAGCTGTATTTTACTTGTGGCACATTTTAAGACAACTCCAGTCATATTAGCTGTAACAAACTAATCAACAGTGAACTAAAACAATAATTCACTGCTAAATGACTTTTTGTATACAGTTCCTCTCTGGTCATGCATGCTTTGTAGGTATGGTCTGACTTTATAACATGAGATGTGTATATATAGAAATTTGTCATGACATTTAAAACTCTAAACAAAGTTTGAGAAATTTAGAATTTGAAGAAGTTAGAGTCTTAACACATATTGTACTTGTATGTGCAAAAATAAATCTGAATGTTCTGGTCCATCAATAAAGGTAAAAAAACTGAATTACTTGTAAAAACAGGAAACCAGCACACATATCTTGGTGTACATCTGTGTGCAATTCAAAGAATATAGCAACCCATTCCATGCAGCTGCATGGCAAGCACTGATGGACAAGTGATGACACTGTAGCTGCTTGTCTGAGAACCAAACACAGGTGTGTCTATTAATAACCAAGAGTGTATTTACTTCACGGTACCTCTGTGGATGATCAGAACAGAGCTCAAAGGAAATAAGGAGCTGTCAGCAGCAATGGTGCTAACCATTCTGGACACAAGGACCAAAACTGTAAATATGCAAGTGACCAGAGAACAGACTGAGCAACTGAAACACAGTGACTCACAATGGCTAAGGGGTCAAGAGATATTTCAAACCAGTGCAAACACTGAATTTCCTCTATACCTTTTACACACTAACTTCAGCACTTGGAGTTAAATAATACACTGCTCAAAAAAATTAGGGCATACGCCAAAATGAAATGAAATATCTCCTACATTTTGTGTAGTTTTGCCAAATAACATTTAAGTACTCCAAAATGTAATGCTGGAAAAATGAGAATTTGGAATGCTAAGGACTAAATGGTAATAGAAATGACTGTACTAATTTATTTAACTAGTCTCGACAAGATATGAATGGCATAAAAATAATCATGAATATGTGTGTGATATGGAAAAACATCACTTTATGGCAGGCCTGCTGCTTAACTACTAATAATAAATATTATTATAGCGTTTTTATTTTTTGCACAGCAATTTTTAAACATAAGACTTGACAGTGAATTGACACTGGCTTGGCAATGATTGCGTGACTGAGTAGCTCTTTTTTTTTTACTTTTCCTTTCTGTGCGTGTTGTGGAAAGCCTTAGGATAGCTTCTTAATATTTTATTATATTTTATATGCCTTATACCTATAATTATACCTTTTAATGTGCAAATCTGAATATTAATTTAACTGGATTTAATTATATATCATTTCTGTCATTATTTGGCAATTAGATGATTTGGTGCATGTTTTAACTGAAAATTAATAAACCATTATTACAAAAAAATAGATGGGATGCCAATCCATAGTAGGGCACACACACACACAGTCATGCACTAAGGGCCACTTTTAGAGACACCAATTAACCTAACAAGCATGTCTTTGGACTGTGAGAGGAAACCAGAATACCCAGAGTAAATCCATGCAAACACAAGGAGACACAGAAAGGACCCAGGCCGCTCCACCCTGGGATTCAACCCGGGACCTTCTTGCTGTGAGGCAGCGGTGCTACCCACGAGCCACCGTGCTGCCTATTCAAATAATAATGATACATAAAAACCAAAATAGATTTTAAAAAACAGTGTAAAAGTAGTATCTGAGTTTGCAGGTGTATTGAAATCTATGGTCATATGGGTTTTTAAAAATCCCCCAAATCCCTGTCTACAGGACAACCTTATCAAAACTGAAAGTTGAAAGACAAAACTAATGAACAGGGATCGCTGGTGTGTTTCACAGCTTGTGAATAAAAATCCATTGCTTCCAGGCAAGAATTGCTTCCAAAAGTTAACACATGTCAATATCTGAAAGATCACTCCACACAAAAATGTATACCATGAATACAGGAAGCAGAGTGGCATGCAAGAGGGCTTTGGCCACTTCTGCTCAGTAGCGGTCACTCAAGTGGACTGGCTGGAAAAAAGCCCAGGTGGGAATGCGCTTGAATATCCGTGTTACTACCTGAAACAGCAAGGAAGGTGTTCGCTGAACATTAATATTGTTTATATCCAGAAACTTGTCCAGTTATTATTCATGCTCATGGATGTATTACAAACTATTAGGTACATTTCAGTCACAGATGACTTAATTTTTGTTCAGTGAGCTTATAATCTAATATTCAAGATTTTATTTAACATTAGCATGCACCCACATGCTGGAAGCTTGGTAGTAAATTATTAACCAAGCAATCTAAGAAGGATTTTAGTACTGGGGTCTAGCAATTGAGTGGTGTCCAAGTGTCCACATTTTTGGGCACAGAAAACAACCCAGTCATGTTTGAGTTCTAGAAGCATGATCATTAGGACCTTCTGATAGATCTTTGGACAGTGAGGTAGATCTCTGGTTTGAAGAGAAGGTAAATAAAGGGTGTGTGGTGTAACAGAAGGATCAGTTGTCTGTTGATTCTCTGATTCCAGGTAAGTAGTGGGAATTTAGGACTTTCTATAAACAGACTTTTCATATCTAATGTTTGTACTAGAGCTCTCATCTCAAACACCCATTTAAACTGATTGTTTGCATGGAGACATGATCAACCAGAAGGACCAATTCAGCCATTAGTGTTGGAGCCCAATTTGACTCCAAAAATCCGAAGTCCAAGTAAGATCTGTGCAGAAAGAATTTTCGGAGTAATTAAAAACGTAATCCACAAGAAGGCTTAAGAGCAGTTTAGAGTATTAGAGGTGCTGAGCTCCACAAAGATTTCACCTCCTCAGCCAGAAGCTAGGAACCAAGTTGTTTTGTAAAAGAGAATGAGAAACACGACACTCAGGCCTATATAAATTCCATTCAGGCTCACAGACTAATCTCAATTGTTTTAATACAAAATCACAATTAAAGCGCAACATTAAAAAATAAGACGGTAAATAGACCGTCTAAATGGGGCTGGCACCAGCAGCAACAGAACGTACTGCGCTATTTGTTATGCTCTCCAATTCATGGAACCATTAACCAAACTTGAATGAGCTCACGGCTGCATCTTAGTGTGGCACGGATTCTCTTGATTGATCTATTTGCAATGCCAGCTCGTAATTTAGAAGGGCTAATTGCTTTCTGCGGCGCTAGGATATGATTCATGCATTATCTTCTGACTGTTTCATGCAGGTTTAAACAGCAGGGCTAGAATTCAAAGAGGTTAAAACTAATTCTGTTTGAAAGACAGAGGAGCCCAAGCCATTCTCTTCAACTGCTAAAACAAAACGGTTGGGGTATTACTTATTTAATATATTCTTTTAAACCTTAATGCGAAATTGTGATCTTTTTATGATCTTTTTCCTCTTCTGTTTAGCAACTATCATATTGCAGTCTAGATGTGCCAGCACACGATGGATATGACACATGGTTTCAGCAATGCGTAATATCATTAATACTCATCCAAAAGAGTGACATTTAAAGCAAACACAATACCTGTACAAGGAATACAACGTGACCTCTGCTTTGAGTTATGGGAAATTGTGTTTTGAGTGGTACAAGCAAAAGTAATGGCTTTGGTAAAGTTAATGTTCAACTTAAGTGAGATGTATCACTCCAGTCTACGATGAGATTAATGAGCATTACAAAAGGTGAGGTTCTTGCTTTACACCAGAAATCTCTTTTGAGATCTTCAGGGTAGTGTGATTTTAATGACATGCAATGCAAGCTGTTCGACATATCACCCATTAGCACCCAGCCACATTTGTAAATGACCACAGACTTTAGTGAAAGTTGTAACACAATGTAGGTATTATGCTTCTGCTTGGTGGATTCCCGAGGCTTCTCTTTCTGGTAATTGTATCCCCCTGTAGTCAGCGCCTTGATGGCTTTAGTCCCGGATCATTGGCAATGGGTTAAACCAGAAAGCCTAGGTTGCTTTTTTATGTCAAAGCCTTCAAAAAAGCATTCACAATCTAATAGCAATCACACTTTACACTTCAAAGCACCAGGGGAAAAGGGAAGAGGTAGTCGGCATTCAATTTATCCATACTCTAGCCAGGTACCACTCATGCGTGGAAGAGGAGAAGATGATCTAAGGCAAAGGTGTTGTTGAGGAGAAGACAGAGCCAACAGGTGTGCTTTGGGCAGGTAGCAGCAAATCTCTGACTGTCCCAAAGGTAAGGAAGACAGGGGCAACATCTTTACATCAGTCTATGGCTTTCACCCATTAAAAGCAGTGGGTCAAGAAAAAAATGTCATTTGCACATATTTTCCACTTACCACAAATGTGCTCAGACAGCCACAACATGTTTGGATCTAGATTCTTCTTCTTTAGGTTTAGGCTGGAAAGCTGTAACCTGTAATCATTAAGTATTTATGTCTATATTGTGTTGAAATGAATACACTGGCAAATTATCTGGTTGTCCAGATTAGTCTTTGAATGTGTGTATATCATCAGTCACATGGCTAGAAAAGACTCAAGACTCAAGAAGTCATGTTAATTGCATTTCTCAAAAACCCTGCATTTCTCTGGTAATGTTAACCAAATCCTACTGCAAAAGTCCACAGGACATTAAAATAAGTAATTGTAATGATATATGTAGCTGCCAAATTCAACTTCTATAGAACTGAACTATGATCAAGCCAAAGTAAGTCAAGATGTAGAAAAAGTCAATATGTAAAAAAACCTGTTACAGTTATTGCACTACTATATTTTAAAATGTAGTAAAAGATAACATTTAGATAAATTTAAATATTGTGAGAATATAGAGTATAATAAATTAAGTCTACAAATTCAGTGCTGTTCATTCTCTGCACCAGTAGTACAATGTGTAGTGTGCAGTGGTAAAGTTGGTGAAAACCTACGAGTGACAGCAAAAGACCTGAAGAACGTCTTTATGAAAATCCTGAACACTGTCAAGTAAATTTACAATACTGTGTTAGAAATCAAAACAAGACCAACAGTTAAATTATGACGCATGGTGAAGGAAGTAACATGTTTTGTGGCAGAATTGATACCATGAACTTGCAACAACACACAGTACCTAATGCTCATGATAATGTTCAATGATGCTTAGTGTAATGAATTTAACGTTAGGTTTCTGAACATATTCAAGAATAGCTATTTTTATGTTCATAGGGCTCATCACTCTGTAGCACACCATAGACCGAGCAGCTGTAGTAACCACAAGTTAGATAAAAAGCAGTCTGTCAGTTGATCATCACAAAGTACTCAGTAACACCTCCCCGCCCAAAACTGTCACTCAGCTCCGTTCCGCCCCAGTGCCAGCCGGCCTGTGTGGAAAATGGCATCTCAGCAAGAGTCTGGACAAGTAAAGTCATCTGGGGCATGCTGATGAAACCCATCCTCTAAGAGCTGCTGAAAAAACAGACTTGTTACGTGACACCTTACAGGTGCAATTAACACAGATCAAACTTTTCTCCTGCCAGGGAAATTATGGAGTCAAACTGAGTCCATCACCTCTGAAGCAATTAGCTGCTAAGAGTAATCACATTGTGTTGTTCAGATGGTCAAATTAAGATGTCAAAACAATAGCTTGTGTGATGGATTAAGTTCAGGTTCTGCTAAACTTCCAGCGCCAGCTCCTCATTCAACAGAGCATAGGTTAGGAAAATGCTAGGAAAAGTGTTTTTGCTGTGTTTGATATTGAAAACTGCTTTTAGTATTCCAAAGTCTCCTCTTGCTATGCAGGGTGTGAATAGGCAGCTCTGTTTATTTCCATTAGTCCAGCTGATGAAGCTTATGCTGCTGATCAGTAATATAATGATATAAGAAAGGAGTTAAAGGTTATTAAATAGATAGGTATTAAAATAGAAGGTTTTTAATAGTTTTAATAGTTTGAACAACTAGACTGAACAACAGAGAAATCTAAATCATAATTTTACACCTAATTTCTGATGACTCACCTCAAATGGTAATCTGGGGTACACCTTGAGTTAACACTTGTGAGAACAACAGGCATAGGTAGATAAAGGTACAACGGTAGATACATACACATGCAGTGTGTGTTTGTGTGCATATATATATATATATATATATTTTTTTTTTTTTTTTTTTTTTTTTTTTTTTTTGTAATTTTAAGTGAATATGAATGATTAGTGGTTTGTTGAAGCCATTTATTGGCAAACAATTGTTTTCCCTTTTTCAAATCATAATGACAACAGAAACTACCAAAATCACCCCGATCAAAAGTTTACATTCCTTGATAGGTTTGGCATTATAACATACACACACAAATTGAAACACGTAGGTTTAAATGGCTAATTAAAGTAACTATCCTTACCTGTGATCCATTTTCTTGTAATTAGTGTGCATGTATAAAAAGTCAGTCAGTTTATTGATTCCTGACAGATCCCTGCATGTTTCATCCAGTGTTGCCATTGACGTTGTTGGATTATGAGCCATGAGTAAAGCAAAAGAAGATAGTTAAACTTTATAAAACAGGAAAATGATATAAAAGGGTATCCAAGGAAATAAGAATGCCAATTGTTCAAACTCTAATTAAGAAGTGGAAAATAAGGGATTCTGTTAAAACCAAGAAAAGGTCAGGTAGACCAGCAAAAAAAGCAAAAACTGACAAGAAAATTGTTCGGGATGCAAAGAAAAATTCACAAATAACGTCAGCTGACATTCAGGAAAAGAGGTGATGTGGCTGTTTCAAGATGCACAATGAGGAGGCATGTGAAGAAAAATTGGTTTCATGCCACAGAGTAAGATGTAAGACAGCACAGAGACAAACCTCAACATTTCTGGAACCAAACTATTTGGAGTGATGAGACCAAAATGTAACTTTTTGGCCACAACCATAAACGCTACATTTGAAGAGAAGTCAGCAAGACTTGTGATGAAAAGTACACCAACCCTACTGTGAAACACAGAGGTGGGTCAGTAATGTTTTGGGGATGTGTGAGCTACATAGGCACGGGGAAATTGGTAAAAACTGATGGCAATATGAATACAGCCTTTGATCAGAAAATACTGGAACGCACTTGGATGTTTCAACATGACAATGATCCAAAACACAAAGACTTGTCATTGGCTACAGCAGAAAAAAGTGAAGGTTCTGGAGTGGCCATCTCAGCCTCCTGACCTCAGTCTCATTGAGCCACTTTGGGGAAATCTCAAACATGCAGTTCATGGAAGACAGCCCAAGAATTTCCAGAACCTGAGTCATTTTGCCAAGAACAATGGGCAGCTTTACCATCTGAGAAAATTAAGGGCCTCATCCATAACTACCACAAAAGACTTCAAGCTGTCATTGATCTTAAAGGAACCAATACACGATATTAAGAACTAGGGTAAGTAAACTTTGATCAGGGTGATTTGGATAGTTTATGTTGTCAATGTGATTTCAAAAGGGCATATGAAAACATATGAACACAACTGTGTGTGTGTGTGTATATATATATATATATATATATATATATATATATATATAGTTGTGCTCATATATACACACATACTTACCAACCACTTTGTGAACCTTTGTGTTAATGCCAAGTACAAACCAAGCATCAGAATGGGGGAGAATGGTGATGTAAGTTTCTTTGATAGTGGCATGTTTGTTGCTAGACAGGCTGGACTGAGTACTCAGTAAACTGTGGAAGAAAAAAGTATCCTCTGAGCAGCAATTCTCTGGGTAAAAGAGAATGATGCCAGAGCTCAGATGAGAATGGCCAGACTGATTTTGATCTAGCAAAATTAGAAAAAAAAGGGAACAGTAACTCAAATAACCACTCATTACAATTCAGGTATGCAGAAGAGCATATATGTAGTGTTATTTGGAACACAGGCCCAGTTTCTATGAATTTGTGTATGAGGGATGCAACAGTGCTGTGTGAAATTGGTGTTTTTCTGGGTGTCAGTTATTAAAATCTATGGCAATGATATGACAGCCATGTTCCCTGGGCTGGTCTGTAAGAGCCAGAGGTCTTGCAGGTTGGTAGGTGATCAAATACTTATTTCATGCAATAAGATTCTAATTAATAATTTAAAAAAATCATACAATGATTTTCTGGATATTTTAAGATTCTGTCTCTCACAGTTGAAATGTACCTACACTAAAATTATAGGCCTCTCCATTCTTTGTAGGTAGGAAAATCTGCAGTGGATCAAATACTTAAGTTCATAATGAGAACGTGGAAGAATGACTTTAAAATTAGTTTTTAATTTTTGCGAAATTATTACAAAAGGAAAAAATACAAAATAAATAAATATACATGTTCAGAACCTTTGCTGTGACATTTGAATTTTTTTCTAATGAAATGTTTCTACACCTTGATTGGATTGGTGACTTTGGCTGAGCTCCAACAATCCTTTGTGAGAAACTTCCAGAAGGCCAGCCTTCAAAACAGCACTCCACCAATCTGAGCAGTGGCCACACAAAAGCCTCTTCTCAGTAAAAGACCACAAAAACATGTTTCCACTGTGAGATGATCTTAGAAGTTGACAAAGCTCCTATACATGGTTAAAATATTTTAATTTTGCACAGTAAAGTTTGAAGTGGGATATGTGAATGGAACTCCTTTACAAGGGTTTGCTTCCTTGGACTTGCTGTTACATCAGCTATTGTTGAATGGTTCTTGATGCAGTGCCATCTGAGAAATCGGAGATCATAAGCTGTCCAAGCTTAGACTTGTGCCTTGGCCTTAATGCACTGGAAATCCTCCTGATTCCTTGAATCTTGATATTATGCACTGTAAAGGAAGAAATATGCAAATCCCCTGCAGTTGAGAATGTGAGTAGTAGGTTGTACATGATTTGTGATGCACTAAAAAACCAAGCAGAAAAAATGCATGAGAAAGCATATATGCACAAAACTAAACTTGACTGCCATC
Organism: Parotocinclus haroldoi; assembly: GCA_034779995.1. Lineage (NCBI taxonomy): Eukaryota > Metazoa > Chordata > Actinopteri > Siluriformes > Loricariidae > Parotocinclus > Parotocinclus haroldoi. Next base: position 44,850 of record JAUZST010016773.1, read on the forward strand.
AGTAGGTCGTCTCACTTAAAGCTTGTAAGTCTGGACCGTTTCCTTAGTTGTTAGTACTGTACAGGCATGTCTCATGCTTCCATCCCATTCACCCTATAGTGTCCATGAGAGTGCAACACTGCAACAAAACACTCGCTCAGTTCCCTAATAAAAAAAACTCACCCCTATATGATCATTTCACATGGGGGCTCTTCACTGACGGGAGAATATATAGAGTGAATAAACAATAACAGACATGGTTCATTTAGTCTGGACCTGAGCCTGCCAGCATGCCGATATTCCCGCTTTCGGATGAAGTCAGCAACACCGGTCGAAAACAACTCACACTTTCATGGCAAATTGACTTCCATTAGAGCGGAGCAGCATAGCTAAAATTTCGTCAGGGACATAAAGGTGGGGGAAAGGCTAGAGAAACTGAGCATGCAGAAGCATGAATTTAACGATCATTGCCCGCCCCGAGTAACTGGTTCACAGACATAATCAATTAAACTACAGTCAAACAATGGAATTACAAAAGTAACAATTTCTTAACACACTGTCAGACAGGTTTGTTTATTAAGCTCTACACAATCTTTTTGACACACAAAATTGACAAATATACTGCTCGCTCACAAATATTTGGGGATACTTTAAAATGAAGTATCCAATAATGAAATATCCCTTAATTTTTGTGAGCAGTGTATGAAACAATTCATAATTTAGTTTACTTGTGATAAGGTAAGAACAGATCAAAAACAAAATCTGATAGACCGAGCTAAGAAAAAGCTTGATGTTGGAGAATACACACGCCTAAAGCTGGATATTTATGTAGTGGCCTCCATGTGCAGAACCTTCAACGACTCAGATATAGTAGAACTGGTGTCGATCTGTCCGTAGATCCCCACTAAGAAGGCCTTATGAAGCAGAATGTTAGCATGTTCTAGAAAAAATAAGGACAACAAAACACGTGTTATGTAGTCAGAGATGGGTGTCTATAGAATAAAACAATTGGTAAAATGTAAAATGAAAAAAGTGGAACAAAACAGATTGACAATTAAAATGTAAATATGCTGGAAAATTCTTGATGAAACCCTATGGTACTTAAGATGACCCTAAACATGGCATCAAAATAACAAAGCTTATTTAGCTTAAAGTAACTTATTGCAAACTCTGAATGAACCCTAAATTCTAGTCAATGTCTAAACAGACTTATGGCTGGTTATAAGCAAAACATACCTCTACAAAGTATTAAAACAGGGGATTGATAACTTTTCTCAACGTGTTATCGTAGTTTAAAATGTTTGGATTAATTTCTCTGGATTTTATGGATTATAAATTCTGTCAGGTTAGACACTGACAAACAGCCTATAAAAATATTCTAGCAATAGCATTGTGAGTATACTTAACAACAGGATATACAGTATCCTGGAATATTTAATAGAGCAAAAAATGTCTAAGCAATATGCAATGGTTGTGATAAATTCCATCTCTGGTAAGCATACACTTAAGGCTCATATGAACCACTTAATAAGAGCACTACTTTGGAAGGTAGACTGATGACCAAGACAAACCCTGGGCTACTCGTATCCATTGTGTAACCTATGCAGTCAACCTGACAACCTGGCTCAGAGACATCTTGAAGTCAATACCATTTGCAGACTCAATGATATGACAAGAACAGATGGCTCACATGACAGACTGCTGAAAGACAGACTTCTGTCTGATAAATGTATCTGGCTTACCTACAAATTGTCCAGTTATCCTCATTTGCTAATACAGCTAATACAGAATTCAATTAACTGATCGTTGATTTGTATTATAAAAGCCAAAACAGGAGTACTTAGTTCAAGATTGATTTAAATTAATATAATACATTGTATTTAAAATTCCAATGTCCTGTGATACAGCAAAAATGAAATTATTTCATTATTAGCTTGTCAATGTATATCATAATATGGACTTTATGTTTCGGGAAGCAAAAGAAATTTGCAATCCAGTGTTTTCAGAACTGTTACATGTATATGTAGAGCATTTAGCTGGCACAGCTATCCAGAGCGACTATGGACTCTTACAACTGTTACAACGCAAGTAATTCGGGGTTAAGGACTCAATAGTGAAAGGTAGTGGAGGTGGGATTTGAACCTTGAACTTTCTAGTCCATAGTCCAGAACATCAACCACTAGGTCAACTCGTTACTGTTACATGTTTTCTTATTATGAAATGTCTAAAATACTCAAATTATTTTCTATAGGCACTGCTCAGTGACTGTCATGGTGATACAGGCTTTTAAAATATCCTTCGATTACCTTGGCACAGGACCACATATTCAGGTAGGTTCCTTAAGGCTGTCTGGACAACATCAAAGTTCCCACTGCCCATGCAGTACATGAAGGTGGGAAGGAAATCTGAGGCCAGGCTGCATAAAACAAATAGTTTCATGGATTATGGAAACACTGATCTCAACTGAATCATTTATAATACAATACCTATATCAGAATAGTAACGAGTATACAATACAGACCCATACTGATATGCTTAGAGTCTATAAAATATACCATTCTAGTGGCCAAGTAGTGGTTTTTGGTACCATTATATGTTTATGACATAATGCAGCAATAAAATGAAAACATATGTTAAATATATCCAAATAGTAACTTTTATATACACACACACACACACACACACACACACACACACACACACACACACAGATCGGGCCAAGCTAGAACAATCAGTTTGC